>JASANE010022376.1:0-50627 GCA_030248225.1 Trileptium ribeirensis | reverse complement strand
TAAGATGGCTACTGATAAATTATGCGAAATATTTAAATAAATGATGTCAAATAAACTCTCATATTATCTATTAGTGGTATTGCCAACTAATGATTGGGCCTTTAGTGCACTAAATTCGAGAATCCGTAATTTTTGAACCAAACCTATAGGAAAGCAAGAATAACCCGTTATACTGTTTGGCAGCTGAAATATAGTTATATAGTTGAGCATTTGGTTCTTTTCCATGATCCCACAGCCCGCGGGATCCGATAAAAGTATTCTAACTTATGGCCAAAAACTGTTCAATTGCTGAGCCTCTCAGCCTCCGATAATTTTGGACCATAACTTAGGATTCGGATATTGGATCCAATTAAAAATAACACCATTAGACTCAGCTCGTCAAGCCGCGTCGAATGGCGGGAAAAAATCTAATTTTGAAGATTTTTGGGTTTTTACCAAAAAATCTAAATTTTAAAAACTCTATTTTTGAACGAAATGATCAGGGGAGGTCTCGAGGATCACAAAAATACCAAAATTTCCAGAATCTGACCATTTTTGGGCAAATGCGGGCTGGGGGGATAATGGAAAACAACCGCACATTTTACTACTTTTACCAATTTTTTAGCTGTAGGTTTGACGCAGAGAGTTTAAATGAATCACCACAAAGCTGTTATGCAGTATATATTGTGGCGGTTAATATATGTATTTGAATTCGAGCGGAATGAGAGATCGAAGCGGCGAGCAAGTGGAACGAGAATTTTCAATTTTGGCTCTGGAGGGGCGTTGAGGAGGTCCTGTCTGTGTGTGTGTCTGTGTGTGTCTGTCGCACCTGGATCTCGATAACGGTTGAGCGGATTTTGATGCTCATTCGAACCGCGATGATACCTAATTTAGTTGTAGCGACGGAGCCAGATTTTTGAATTTTTTCCCGTGGGAAAAGTTATGGGGCAAAATGACGTCATTTTGGCCCATTTTTCGGACATCCCCTCCAGTTTTTGCGACTTTTCTCAATAAGTAAACGAGGTATCCGCAAACTAATAGACATATTCTATGTAGCTTCACCAGGGCTTTCCAATGATATATAACACGTTTTTCAACTGCTTCCCAATCTGGAGTCTATAAACTTATATTTGGCGCCAAATTTCATATTTGGTGAAAAGTCGTGGGAAATGCACCTAAATGAGTGCTTATTGTTGGTTTTAGTGTCGGATATGGGGTTTTCTGGGCCAACAAGCTGATTGCGAGTGTCAAAAATATTGTGTGGCAAATATTTTCCACACTTCTGCTTCATACTTGGTATGAAAAATGAAAATTTTCCTCAAGTGTCGGTTTGAATTCTTTAACGTTCTTTTCACTGTCAATTTAGGGTTTTATTCAATTATTAAATTGTTAGGTCATTGTTTTTGTGCTCGTTCTATGATGTTTTGTCTACTGCATACGTTGGCTATCAAAAGAGGCGGGCCTAACTATGACTCATCACTAACGGTTTATATAATGCTGCACCTGCGTACTGTGTGTAGGTTTTGGTTTGTGTGTACTTTCTACAACAGACTTCGGGTGATTGTTCTCCCCACTCGAATTCTGGCTCGCAAGCGAGCTTCACTAGTCTTATGACATAGCTAGCCTTCTAGATTTATTGAGTTTTGTTTGTTCTTATTTTTGTTTTTCAGGTGATAGTAACTCAAGTTCAGTTCATCCTTCACGCTAGTTGACCTCCGAGGCGCTTAATAGTATTAATCTTACGAGCGAAAATTAGATTGTTATCTTATAAATGTAGTTAGTAACAAATGGAAACACAGGGAATGAGAAATAGTTACCTGTATATGTTGAGGAATATTTCGTCCATCTTTCAGCCAAGACACCCTCGGCGTGGGCACAGCTTCGAATTCGCACCGCAGCGTTAGCGACTCGCCTTCCATTTTTAGGATATCTTCTACTAGTGGACCGACAATTGCCGGAGGTACTATAAATGAAATAAAGAAATAAGTTAGAAATAGTTTAACTCAACGACGCAAACATTTACAGAGATAGTAATTTCTTCAGAGACCCTGGAACGATATTGAATTTGGGGGGTGGGGGCAAGGTAAGGGAAAACTTCTAGGGAAAACCTAAGATGATGTACATCTGGAGTAAAGCTAAAAAGATAGCTGAGCTGGTAGAGCGGAGCCAGCTATAATAAAACACAGAAGGGGGCAAGCTAGCATAAAACACATACGGGAAGCTAAGCTAAACTAAAACGCATTCTTCATTACATAATTTTATCTGCGTTCATTGTCCTGAGGCGGGGGGGGCAGAACAGGGGCGTGCCTCTGATGACTGATTTCTAGGGAGTAGAGGGCAATTCCCTCCACTTGTTCCTAGCTCTCTGTTTTGCAAGGCAATCAGCTGCCTAAAAACTTCTGGTTTGTCGTAATATGTTCAAATCTCTAAAGCAATGAACCCAAATCCTTACGTCTTAGAGTTCGTGTTCCACATCGAGCGTATTCGAAGAAGAATATTTGTAGGCAATTTCTATTACGACAAAATAGATTTCCTATTTCGTCGAAAAGGTGCGTGTACTGTTTGTGTGGTTTATGTGAATATGATCTGTATTGTATGCATTTTTATACTACCGCTGCGCAAAATATAACTGTAACGTTTTACAGAAGGAAAGCTAGGACGCCTAAATCTGTCTCAGTAAAACTAAAAGCTAAACCAGAAGAGTATGTCACTTCCCAGCACTCTAATGTCAAACCGTGATTGAAGACACGGGCGTTCCCCGCTCTACTCCCTCATGTTTGTAAGGCGGGTCCCCATGGACGAAAGCCTCTTAATGTTGTGAAAGGTGTGTCAAGCCTGCCAGTTTTGAGAGGGCTTGTCAAACCCTCAGTTTTTTTTGGGGGGGGGTGGGTCGGATGAACCGATCGCAGTTTTTCCTCCGACCCCTCTCCCTAAACCTGGTATGGTCTGACATAGCTGGGGTGGTATCTATCATGGCATGTGAACAGACATGACATTGGTCCATTTCATTTTTTTGTTGGGTTTCACCTATATTAACCGCATAAGTGTTTGGATAGGCTAATCGTATGATTTGTATGTCCTAAATCATGAACACCGATGTAGACGAAGACATTATCTAGAATAATATCTCTTGTGTAAACTTTAGCTTCTCTTAATCTCTAGAATAGAGTATCAATTGTTGGTTTGGTTCGCACATGACAATGAGCGTTGGTCGCATAAGTAATTCTTGGGTGTTTTCTATTAGCCCCTGATCAAAATTCCTCAATTTTGAAAATATGGTGATAGTTTTTGGTACTATTTCTCGCAGTTAAGGAGACCTGTCCCAAAATAGTCACCAATTACAGTATTCACGACAATTTTTTTTCGATTTTTTTCAGTTAGCCATGGCACCGAAAATTTTCGAAGAATTATTTTTCAATAAATATATTATTTTATAATTAATTTAAACGGTGATTTCAAGTTAATCGAACAATGTCAAAATCGACTCATTCTGTTCATTGGTTAACGAGTTGCGAACATTTAGCTATTTGAATTATGTAAGTGGCTAAATTGTAATCCTCAGCGTGAACCTAGCCTGTTAACTACTGAACGTTGCTCCATTGACCCATTAATAACCGAAAAATTAAAAAAATGTCTCAGAACCGCTTCGTTGAGCTGAGTGAAATGGTGCCAAACTTATCCTCATAGAATTGTTCAAAATCGAGCAAGCAAATGAGAAGACTTAAGTTAAACATTTTTAGCATATTTTTAGACACTTTTATGAAACATTTAAAAAGGGAAAATAATAACACATAGCCATTCAACCGTCTAATAATTCCACATTTTTGACCTCCGAGTAATTAAACTTGTACTTGTGTAATACGTCTCACCACTCCCATACTCTTATTAACAAGCAACAGCTCACATAAGTATGATATCCAGTGATCTACTTAAGGTACGTTCACACGTTAACTTTTTGCTCAAATTTTGAGCTCTAATTTTAATCAAAATTTGAAAGTATTTTCTGCATTTTTGGTCTGAACGCGTGAACACGGTTCGAAGCCTTCTAATACAACAATCGGAAACAAGAAGTAGAGCTTTAAAATTTTTGAGCTCAAATTTTAAAGAATTGTGATTTGCAATATTTTTCTATTGTTCACTTTTTCCATCTTAAGCTAATATATTTTTCATTCAGTCTTGAGCAAAATTCTGCACCTGCGGCGGACTGAACCTGGATCGTTTCGGTGCAAGTCTCGTACGGTATCGGCTACGCTATCTGGGAACTGTTGCTCGGTTCCTTAAGGAAGCACATAAAGCGAGCGAATAACAACGCACGCGCAAACGCACGCTGCATGACCAACTCGGTTATTGCATCGCTTTGCAACGCATGCGCTGAGAAACGTGTCAATATAAGAACGAAAGGGCTTATTAACAGAAAAAAAAAATAAACGAACCATTAACCACAAGTTCAAATTCTCGTTTCGCTTCGCCAGCGGTATTTTTGGCAATACAAACATAGAGCGCTTCATCGTCAGGCTGTGCGTTGGCCAAATGTAGTCGACTGCGATCGAGTGATATTTGTAGATTTTCAGAATCCTAAAATTACCTCTATATTATTATTTATAAATATTAGTATAACATTATTCACCGTTTCTTTTTATACGTCAGTCAGTAGCGAGAATTTATACCACTATAATAGAAGTATATATAACATTACCCTGTTGGAACTCATAATTTGGCCTACTAACGTTAAAGGTTACAGGCATTTAGCTATCATTCTCTTAAGGCAGCCAAATGCCTCGCCATCTAATTAGTGACGTGCAAAAATGAATGAACAAAATTCCTAATATATACCTATCTACTATCTAGCTAAATCACAGCGGTAGGAACGGGTACAGCGAATTCGCCGGAGAAAGGAGACCCCGCTCAGCTTGACCCTGTTGAACTGTCAATCCAAATGCCTTGTAGCCTGGCTCTGTAAATGCTTAACTGATAAAAATAATATTTCTCTAGCTACGATGTGAATTGAGTTAAATGGTGAAAAACAAAAGTTCACTCGAGTGTTCATAATTTTTTTGACAAATTTAATTAAAATACTTCTCTATAAAATATCTATCTTAGTATGTATATACTTAATCAACATTGCAATATATAATTCAATCATCATTGGACTCGGCTCTGCTTAAAGAATCTCAAATACACGAAATTTCAAGCAAAATGTAAACAACCAGCCTCGCTTAGGGCTCGACCATCACGAAGCCATTCGATTTCAACACCTTCAGCCACGCGTGAAACAGGACAATCCATCATAACAGTGCTACCACGATTGACACGAATTTTCAAGCGTTGTTCTTGGCCACTAAAGTCAGGAGCCGCTTAAAAATAAAAAAATCACAACTTAAAAATTTTATGCCTTAGCAAAATATTTTCACATGCAAAAGTAAAAAAATGAACAACGATACCTTTAAAATTTTATGCCTTAGCAAAATATTTTCACATGCAAAAGTAAAAAAATGAACAACGATACCTTTAAAATTTTATGCCTTAGCAAAATATTTTCACATGCAAAAGTAAAAAATGAACAACGATACCTTTAAAATTTTATGCCTTAGCAAAATATTTTCACATGCAAAAGTAAAAAATGAACAACGATACCTTTAAAATTTTATGCCTTAGCAAAATATTTTCACATGCAAAAGTAAAAAATGAACAACGATACCTTCAAAATTTTATGCCTTAGCAAAATAGTTTCACATGCAAAAGTAAAAAAATGAACAACGATACCTTTAAAATTTTATGCCTTAGCAAAATATTTTCACATGCAAAAGTAAAAAATGAACAACGATACCTTTAAAATTTTATGCCTTAGCAAAATATTTTCACATGCAAAAGTAAAAAAATGAACAACGATACCTTTAAAATTTTATGCCTTAGCAAAATATTTTCACATGCAAAAGTAAAAAAATGAACAACGATACCTTTAAAATTTTATGCCTTAGCAAAATATTTTCACATGCAAAAGTAAAAAAATGAACAACGATACCTTTAAAATTTTATGCCTTAGCAAAATATTTTCACATGCAAAAGTAAAAAATGAACAACGATACCTTTAAAATTTTATGCCTTAGCAAAATATTTTCACATGCAAAAGTAAAAAAAATGAACAACGATACCTTTAAAATTTTATGCCTTAGCAAAATATTTTCACATGCAAAAGTAAAAAAATGAACAACGATACCTTTAAAATTTTATGCCTTAGCAAAATATTTTCACATGCAAAAGTAAAAAAATGAACAAAGATACCTTCAAAATTTTATGCCTTAGCAAAATATTTTCACATACAAAACTAAAAAAATGAACAACGATACCTTTAAAATTTTATGCCTTAGCAAAATATTTTCACATGCAAAAGTAAAAAATGAACAACGATACCTTTAAAATTTTATGCCTTAAGCAAAATATTTTCACATACAAAACTAAAAAAAATGAACAACGATACCTTTAAAATTTTATGCCTTAGCAAAATATTTTCACATGCAAAAGTAAAAAAATGAACAACGATACCTTTAAAATTTTATGCCTTAGCAAAATATTTTCACATGCAAAAGTAAAAAAATGAACAACGATACCTTTAAAATTTTATGCCTTAGCAAAATATTTTCACATGCAAAAGTAAAAAAATGAACAACGATACCTTTAAAATTTTATGCCTTAGCAAAATATTTTCACATGCAAAATTAAAAAAAATGAACAACGATACCTTTAAAATTTTATGCCTTAGCAAAATATTTTCACATGCAAAAGTAAAAAAATGAACAACGATACCTTTAAAATTTTATGCCTTAGCAAAATATTTTCACATGCAAAAGTAAAAAAATGAACAACGATACCTTTAAAATTTTATGCCTTAGCAAAATATTTTCACATGCAAAAATAAAAAAATGAACAACGATACCTTTAAAATTTTATGCCTTAGCAAAATATTTTCACATGCAAAAGTAAAAAAATGAACAACGATACCTTTAAAATTTTATGCCTTAGCAAAATATTTTCACATGCAAAAGTAAAAAAATGAACGACGATACCTTTAAAATTTTATGCCTTAGCAAAATATTTTCACATACAAAACTAAAAAAATGAACGACGATACCTTTAAAATTTTAACGCAATTTCAACGATACTATATAAAATAATACTCGATTATCAGCAACGTAGCAGCAATATACGATGGGGTAATTCGTTACTAGCTAGTTGTACAATACGGGTGTTCACTGAAGGCGAAAATTTTTACGATTTTTACGCCTCAACTTCAGTAAATTTTGCCTAAAAACGGAAGAGTATGGCCGAAAATTGCAGTCCACGACGCGAGCGTTTTCGGCTTGACAACCCTCATTTCTGGAGTGGGGTCGCCATGTACAGACCCACGGATGCTGCGGGAGAGTGTAGTTCGGATCTCCATCATTTTCTAGCAAGCGGGTCGGACCCTCCCCCGAGTTTTGACGGGGGCACGGTTAAACTAGTATATGCTGATAAACCGACCCCTTCAAAACTGAGTGGGTACGACCTAATAATAAATGATGGAGTTTAAGCTACCCCTGGCCACAAAACATGGGGGTCTGTGCATGACTACCCACTCCCCCAGAAATGAGTGTGCGAGGCCGAAAATGCACGGGTCATCAAACACGGGCTAATATTAAGGTGTAGAAAAGTGTTATACTCTTGATTAATGCACTGTTGGTAATAGTAATTAGTACACAACAAGGTATCCTGTCCGGTGTGAGTAATCACAACATTCAAATAGGGACTGAGAAACGACTAAAACAATGTCTCAAGCATGCAATTTACCCGACCCCGACAGGATGAATCAAACTTGAGTTAGTGCTAAATCGTTACTACATTAGCTATGTGAGCTGCATTAAATAGGGACTGAGAAACGACTAACACAATCTCTCAAGCATGCAATTTACCCGACCCCGACAGGATGAATCAAACTTGAGTTAGTGCTAAATCGTTACTACATTAGCTATGTGAACTGCATTAAATAGGGACTGAGAAACGACTAAAACAATCTCTCACGCATGCAATTTCCCCGACCCCGACAGGAAGAATCACTTGAGTTAGTGCTAAATCGTTACTACATTAGCTATGTGAGCTGCATTAAATAGGGACTGAGAAACGACTAAAACAATCTCTCAAGCATGCAATTTACCCGACCCCGACAGGATGAATCAAACTTGAGTTAGTGCTAAATCGTTACTACATTAGCTATGTGAGCTGCAGTAAATAGGGACTGAGAAACGACTAAAACAATCTCTCAAGCATGCAATTTACCCGACCCCGACAGGATGAATCAAACTTGAGTTAGTGCTAAATCGTTACAACATTAGCTATGTGAGCTGCATTAAATTTAGCCTTGATTCAAAAATAGTTGATATTTAAATGCGATGAATACATTATGCAGTGCGATCATTTCGTCACTGCTCTGTATTTCCAAAACTAGAACGTAAATCTTAAATCTTACCAATAACCTGAACGAAAAAATCTCTCGATATCGTTCCAGCTTTGTTACGCGCCGTACAAGTAAAATGTGAGTTTGCACCGTTGTACATGTGTTGAACACGAAGCATTTGAGCTGATTCAATAAACTGTACCCCGGTTGTGGTACTAAGCGACAGCGGTTGACCGTCACGTTCCCACGTTACCTGAAACATTATAATATTTTACCAACTGGCCTTGGTGCCATGGTCCACTAAATTCAAAAAGGAAATACACCGTTTTTATCATAAATGAAAACTCTTATCCTGAAAAGAAGAATAAACGATAGTATTTAGTGTAAAATATATAAATTCTCTAGTTGTGCCTGTTACTACATTTGGCTTATGTTTAAGACTGATGGGTTAAATATAGTTTTTCTATTATAATTATTCACTTTGTAAACATCTTTAGATGCTCCCGTGCAATATGGATGCGTCCTGTTTAAAAAAACCAAGTGATTTTCCAGTTGAGGTAGATTTATAGCAATAACAAAAGATACCATGGGATAATGTCAGTCTTTTGGTCTTTAAGAACAAGAAAAATCAAATCTGATTTTTGCCGGACTACTGTTGTATACGGCCAAAAATTAACGCCAGCATTAATAATATCATGCTAGTTACTCACGAGACGAAAAGAAACAGATATCAAATCGACTTGTCTACTTCAGTAATAATGATTGTGGTGTTCCAAGATTGAAACCCCATTCATATGGACTCGTAAAATGAGAGCAATTTAATTGTGATTTAGCATATTTTGATATCATAAGCTTACTTATTTCAACCTCCCCCCTCCAAACGATTCTCGGCAATTTTCGACATTTACTAATCACTATTATTTTAGCGATAATTTTGAACATTAAGAGCCAAATTTCAGCAGTAACCCCAGACGGATAAATACACACCCAGTATATGTCTGAAACAATGAAATAATGAAATGGATTAATCAAACTTACAAACCCACCAAAAAGCAATGGATCAATGATAATATATAATATATTTTTTTCAGAAAATTCACTTTAGAAGTAATTTTAAGACTGTGGATCATCTTCAAAAACGGCAGTTCTGCCACAAAAATGTACATAACCTAAAAATGTAATTCTCAAGAGTTACTCTCGGAAGGGGTTGGAAACTTGAAATTAAAATGTTGGATAATATTTTGTTGACAAAATAATACAGTTTGCAGTTGGTTTGTGGTTTTGTCAGATTTTAGACAGGAAATTTGTCGTACAAAGAAATACAACATTTTCACCGATGAGTTATGCGTGACACAAGAAGTAAAAAATGTATTTGGTTGGCCGCTATTTGAGGTAACAAAAATTTTTACTTGCCGTATAATTAGCAAAGTAAAACAATGCTTACTGTGATTTAAATTTTAGAAGCCCTTGAAAACAGGTCTTGGAACATTCAAAAAACAGCTCATGGATAATTCAGAAATCAGTTCAAGAAATATTTGGATAAAGTCAAGCCGAGTAATTGTATTTAAAGCCCCAAATTCTAACATTCAAAAAACAACTCATGGATAATTCAAAAATCGGTTCAAGAAATATTTGGATAAATTGAAGCCGAGTAATTGTCTTTAAACCCCCAAATTCTAACAAACATGCTGAGTTTCATGTTAAGCAAAATTTTATTATGTAATTTATGTAATTATGTATTATTTATTTTATTATGTAATTTTATTATGTAATTTTATTGTATTTTATTATGTAATGCGATAAAGGTCCGACGCTTTAATATATGGTGCTATGCGATGATGTTATTTATAAATTTCAGGTATTTACAAAAAAATCATTCACACTAATCAAAATAATTAAATTAAATTGAAATTAAAGTGTAGAATAATTTCATCGAAACATTACAATTTCGATATCGAATTTTTAAAAGCATATCAATTCAAATTCCATATAATAATAAACATAATAATGAAAAGTTTAACTCAAAATTGAACTCATTTTAGAGTTCCCGAGCTCGTAATTAAATTAATCAAATCGAAATAACTCTTCAAGCTTTTATAAATTTTCTGATAAAACCTTTATTAAAAGAAATATATAATACCACTTAAAACAATGGTAAAAATTTTGCTCCCATGACGCCTAAACACCATAAAGCTGAAGAAAACAGAATTTTAATATTTAATGACACGAACAAGTGAGATACTGACTTGTTATTTCGATAAAGAGGATTTAACCAGTAACATGACAACAAATTTATTCAAAAATTAAACGGTTTTGTATCATTGTATGACATTTAACCCACATACATGTTGTTATGTTTGTTTTTTGCAGTTGTTTAACAAAGAATAATATCACTAACCTCAGGGAATGGACTTCCGGTAACATGACATCCCAACGACAGCGACTCTCCTTCGGGCACTTGAATATTTTGGGTATACGAGTGTTGTCGAAATCGTGGCGGCTCTAGCACTGTTAAGTGAAAATTTTTTCGAGCTTCACCTGCAGTATTTCGTACAATACACGCATAGGTACCGCTATCAGAGACTGCGGCACGTTTTAAATACAATCGATGATGGTCAATTGTTATTTTAGTATCGCCGCCCGAATTCGTCGTCGCGGATTGTGATATTTCTTGTTCGTCACGAAGCCAAATACGAGTTGACGACGGATCGCTATCGTCCGAACGAATATCGCATTTCATCGAAACCATTTGACCAACGGTTACCTCGAGGTTGGTGTCGTTGCCAGGAGTTGGTGGTGCTAAAAGATAAAATAATTACTATTTTTTATTTTTATGTGCTTAATTTTTTTATTTCATTTTTAGTAATGTTTCATGTTGGTCACAAACCAAACTCAAGCTGACAACGGGTAACTATCGTCTGAACATTGCGTTTCATTGAAGCCACTTGACTGAATGGTTTTCTTCCAGATTCGCATCGTTGCGGAGAGTTGGTGGCGCTGTTGCATAAAAGTTACTAAGTGATTTTATATTTTTAATTTTTAGTTTAATTATATTTATAGTAGATCTTATGAGTTTTAACTTTCAACATCTTGCACGCAGAATCCGTATCCTTAAAATTAAACTATGACAATTCTTAGCCATAAGTCATTTTTATCCTTCCCTACCCTTAATTTTAGCATTCTTAAATGATAGTAGGGATAACTATAAAAAAATTCCGGCGGCGAATATTTTACTAGCGAGTAAAAATATTTACTCCGGGGTAAGCAAATTATAAGTGCGAGTAATTATATTTACTTGCGAAAAATATTTTTAGATGCGGGTAGTAGCTGATCTCCTACATGCTATACGAGTTTGTGAGGGGCCAATGACTACTAATGGCCATTGTCAGTAACTTGACTCAAGAGATTCTACTACCCAGATCCAGGGATTGAGGGAACTAGGACTTCTTATCTACGCACCTAGTATCAGTGGAGTACCAGGAGGGGTTTAAGACTCCAGGCTGAACCAACAGATTTGGAGGATGCTAGCTGCGCATTAAATCCTCATGTAAGATAAATGCTGTGTTCGTATACCTGACTGACAAACTGCCAAATAGTGAAGAGCAATGTCAAAACTATCGCTTTTACAAAAATCAAACTGATTGTAGATAAGTCAAGCATACTTTGACAACGGTTCGATTGTGTTTCAGAAAATTACTTCAAAGGTGCATATATTTTTATTTGACTCAGTGGCTCATGAAAGGCATAGTTCTTAACAGATTCGGAAAGCTCGTTAAATTTTTCCATGTTTAGTAAAAATATAGGCGTTGGCAGCATTTGTATTTCAAACAAACGTAGAACTTTTTAATCCTATTTAAGTGTTTCTTAAATCTTAAAATCGCGCTGTCCTAATATTGACGATTTTAACAATGCTATCCACATAAAGTCGTAAATACAAATAAAATTTTAAACCAACACAACAATTATAATGGTTAGTCAAAAAGATATATAAATTGTTTTATCAGGGCGAGTAATTTAATTTATCTTGCTAAATAGCAGGGTAGGCTATAATGGCTACTCGAAAAGACGATTAACATATAGCTCTACTATGATTTTGGAATACTACGCATAAAATCGACATTACTCTTACCTGAGAGTAAAAACTCCTTACCCGCAGGTAGCTAAGTCACCTGCAGGTAGACAAATTACTCAGAGTAAAAACCATTACCCGCAGGTAGCTAAGTCACCTGCAGGTAGACAAATTACTCAGAGTAAAAACCCTTACCCGCAGGTAGCTAAGTCACCTGCAGGTAGACAAATTACTCAGAGTAAAAACCCTTACCCGCAGGTAGCTAAGTCACCTGCAGGTAGACAAATTACTCAGAGTAAAAAACCTTACCCGCACGTAGCTAAGTCACCTGTAGGTAGACAAATTACTCAGAGTAAAAAACCCTTACCCGCAGGTAGCTAAGTCACCTGCAGGTAGACAAATTACTCAGAGTAAAAAACCTTACCCGCACGTAGCTAAGTAACCTGTAGGTAGACAAATTACTCAGAGTAAAAAACCTTACCCGCACGTAGCTAAGTAACCTGTAGGTAGACAAATTACTCAGAGTAAAAAAAACCCTTACCCGCAGGTAGCTAAGTCACCTGCAGGTAAACAAATTACTCGTATGTAGGGGTAAATTTACTCACAGATAAAAAAATTACGTGCAGCTTGACCAAAATTAATCGCAGGTAATTTTAGTTTGCTCGCAGGTAATTTGCTTTACCTGCAGGTAATTCGGTACCACGCTTAGATAATACTGTATCCCGATTAGTAGCCTATTCCATTCTAAAATAATATAAACTATGGGTAGGGTTTACGAGAGAGTAGGATAATTTTACCCGAAGGTTGGTGAGAAATTACCTCTTTTAAGACTACGGGGCTACACTCTTCCAAGACTACGGGCCCTAGACCGTAGTTAAAGTTAAGGTTTATATATTCTTTAAATTCTTTAAACGTTTATTGTTTTGACGGTTACCTGTTTGCTTATTCGCAGAAGAATGGTCCAATCTACTAAAAATAGATTTTTGCTACAGATATGCCGTACCATGACTGTTGGTATAAAAGGATTGTTATCTCGTGCGATAGTGTTAATTTGGATTAACAGTTTTAGTTAGTTGTCTTTAACTTATCTTTCTATAACATGTGTCCATACAAGATTGGACTTTACGGCGAAAGCTACTTCGTCTCTGCAAAAAAATTAATGTTGAGAAATATATTTACATTTTATCATCAAAAACTCAGTCAAAAATTCACTCTAACTAGCTGCGACTGCCATTAGGTAAAATGAAATAAATTTTATAAAGAAAAGTTAACCTAGCGCATCGGAGCCAAACAAAGACATACGCCGTACCAAGCACTTGGAGGTCAAAGCGGGCCCAAACAGAGCTAAACAAAGATATAGGACATACCAAGCACTTGGAGGTCAAAGCGGAGCCAAAGAGGGCTAAGCATAGATATAGGACATACCAAGCACTTGGAGGTCAAAGCGGAGCCAAAGAGGCCTAAGCATAGATATAGGACATACAAAGCACTTGGAGGTCAAAGCGGAGCCAAAGAGGGCTAAACAAAAATATAGGACATGCCAAGCACTTGGAGTATAAAGAGGAGCCAAACGGAGCTAAGCAAAGATATAGGACATACCAAGCACTTGGAGGTCAAAGCGGAGCCAACCAGAGCTAAACAAAAATATAGGACATACCAAGCACTTGGAGTTCTACGTCGACATCAAGCGTCCCAGCTTTATTTGTTGCGACACAAACAAACGACCCAGCGTGATCGCGCTGCGCTGCAGGAATGTTCACCTGACTACCTTCGGACGACAGTTCTATGCCGCGAAGTGGCGCTTGGGTTTCGATAAGTTGACCTATAAATCAGAGAATATAATTATTATTAAATCAAACTAAATCTTGCCTCACTCTAGGACTAATAACCAAATTTATGAAATCTTGAAAAAGGTCTCCACGACACCGCAACTATGAATATTAAATGTTTAAAATATTTTGTCTAATGGGTGTTGAAGAAATTGAAGTTCTACTAAAATTATATAGAGTTAATTTTGTCGTTGGTAACCACATTCTTAGCTCAAAATTTTGTTTTTTAAAAAACTGTTTTCCCCACAGGAATACCCTGAAAATTTTCGCTGACAATATGTCAGTATCTTACAAAATTTTCAAAAGCTATCACCTGTTTTATAACAAATTTATTACGTACTCAACAATTCTTTTCTTAAGATGATTATCGCAAAATAACGCTGTCAAAATTATTATATTCTTGCAAGCATGCATTTCACATAGGTCATCGATAACTCAATTGAATTTGATTTGTATTTACGTAAATGTAATGTAAGCATGCATTTCACATAGGTCATCGATAACTCAATTGAATTTGATTTGTATTTACGTAAATGTAATGTAAGCATGCATTTCACATAGGTCATCGATAACTCAATTGAATTGGATTTGTATGTGCGTAAATGTAATGTAAGCATGCATTTCACATAGGTCATCGATAACTCAATTGAATTTGATTTGTATTTACGTAAATGTAATGTAAGCATGCATTTCACATAGGTCATCGATAACTCAATTGAATTTGATTTGTATTTACGTAAATGTAATGTAAGCATGCATTTCACATAGGTCATCGATAACTCAATTGAATTTGATTTGTATTTACGTAAATGTAATGTAAGCATGCATTTCACATAGGTCATCGATAACTCAATTGAATTTTATTTGTATTTACGTAAATGTAATGTAAGCATGCATTTCACATAAGTCATCGATAACTCAATTGAATTTGATTTGTATTTACATAAATAGTATCACCGTCACTGAAAGTCCAGGAAATACAAATCTAATCAATTTATAAGCTAAATTTTCGATCGAAATCTTGTCGAAAAAACATTCTAAAAATGCTTTACCATTCAAATCGTTGAAGCCCTACCATTAACCAACCAACTAATTTCAGGTGTCGGCGTTCCGCGAACTGGACAATCGATTGTTGTCGGATGATTAAGAACAACTGTTATTTTACGTTTATACTTTGATTCGTCTAAGTTTGGCGGAACCAATACTTCGACTTTAAAACTTTTTGTCGACTCGCCGGCAGCATTTCGAGCGATGCAGCGATACACACCGGCATCGATGACCCGAGCTTTGAGAACATGAAGACGTCGCTTGTCGTCTGAAAGATCAATATTCGGATCGGATTCGACAATCGGACGTTCGTTGAGCTGCCATCGAATCTGTAATAAAGAAACAATATCTAGATGTTAACAATTTCACGGCCGCACACTTTTTTAAAAGAGTTGTATTGCACTGTAAGAGATTATAAGCATCAATGTTGAAGCTCTGCCGAATTTTAGGAGGGTCTAGATGATCTTGGAAGAAGCAGGCGAGTGCGCGGCGGGGTGTGAATAACGGTGGAGGGAGGGTAGGCCAGGGGGTAAGACTATACACGGGAGGAAGGATAACCCCCGCTCTTCCATATGAGAATGTATGAATATAATTGACTAATCAAACACTACCTAAAATAGAGTGGTTTTAAGCGTCATACTGTTTGATTATGCACTTTTGGTATCATGTATTTGGTTGGAAGCACAATAGATTCCCAACAGTTTCGCAAGCTTCCCACCTTTCGGCTTGTCCGATTTATAGTTGTATTAACTTTTATTTAGATAAACTTATTAAAAAAATTAAATTAAATAATATATAAAATTAATTTAGAAAAAATAAACTTAAAAAAATAAAATTAAAATTTATTTAGATATTTAGAAGGTTTCTACAATAAAAATAGTGTTTCAAGAAAAACCTGACTTAAGTTAGTACATGAACTATTTTAATGACATTATTTAATTTATATATTATGGTAACAGTCGTAGCATTGTCCAACCTCACAAATTATCTGATCAAAATTGCTAAAATTTTCAACGTTAAATTTCATTTTTGCTAATTTTAAGACTGACACATTGCTATTTGTCAATTTTGAAATCGATGTTTGTTCCAATTTCCGAACCAAGACTTATTTCCATTACAATTTTTTTCAACTGCAGTTCAACGCAGTCCATCGGTATGGTACGAACAATGTATAAAATTACACATTTATTGATAAATTTCTTTGCAAATTTAGGCGACCAAGATAATCCAAAAAATCGAAAGTAAATGTGTTAATAGTGCTTGAAATGGAGTCGAAATGTACTAAAATTATCGCTGTATCTTCAAAATTTTCCAGTGTCAGGCTAAGTGGAGGCTATCCGAAAAGCATCGCAAAATTTTAATTTGTGTCGTGTTTTCGTAAAGTATTTGTTGAATTCAATAAATATATTATCTATGCGTATATCAGTATATATTTAAATAACATTTACTAAATAAAGTAATTTCTACGTAGATTTATACTTATATCATGTCGTTTACATGCATATATGTATACCTCGGGCACAGGATGTGAGAATACTGGACAGTATAGACTAAACGAGGAATCGACTTTGACTGATTCTTCTTGTATTATGCCTTGATCAGGAATTTCAGGAATTACTGAAATTACAAATTAACAAACATTGTAATTTTTAACTAGATGATGCTCTGAGACCGTTGAATTTAGTGTCATTGATTTTAAGTACTTAAATATAGCCACAAGTAGCCAGAAGGTTGGCCGATTCAGGCCTGGAAAATACTTTCGCTTCTTATTTCGAGTCATATCTAAAAGCACACATCTAGCACAGGATCAAACCCATTATAAAAGCAAAATATAGGTCTAAAATAATCTCGGCCCAAGATCGTGATTTTGGATATAGGTTATCTATTCCGTAGTTTGGATAATTCTAGAAATCTATCGATGATATAGCATGCAGATTACAGGTCGAACCTACTGTCAAAATTTACACCAAGTACCTAGCGCCAATCATATTCAAGATATTTTGACAACAGTGATAACAACGCTGTTTTGAAGCAAAATTGGTTATTTTTGTGCTCATTTTCAGTTGCTGAAGAAGTCATCGGCTAAATATTACGCCTGCAGTGGCCGTAGCTCAGATCACTTCTACTGTGAAAATTATTTATCAAAAGTACTTTTAGCGGCAACCGTGTTACAGACTAAATAACAAATTTCGATTTGATTTTGGTACAAAACAGGGAACTGATTAACCCTTGCGCGGGCAAAAGGATCATTTTCAGTTGCTGAAGAAGTCATCGGCTAAATATTACGCCTGCAGTGGCCGTAGCTCAGATCACTTCTACTGTGAAAATTATTTATCAAAAGTACTTTTAGCGGCAACCGTGTTACAGACTAAATAACAAATTTCGATTTGATTTTGGTACAAAACAGGGAACTGATTAACCCTTGCGCGGGGAAAAGGAGACATACAAACAAACGCTTCTAACAATATGAGCCCATGATTAAACTTAAAAAAATTGAGATATGCGACCGGCCAGTCCTGAATTGTTTTGGCTGTGATAACGAAAGTTTGCATTAATGCAGGAACCAAGCAGCAAATTTTTGTTTAGCAGAAAAATTTACAACCATTGATTTCTAATTTGGCTCTTTTTATGGTGTATCTTACTTGGTGTAGTATCTGCCACATTTTGTTCATGACTCCTAGGTGACCATACCTAGGACAGTAACTTGGAAGGGCATGTGAATTTGTCCGTCTTTCAGTTCATGAACTAGAGGGTTCAAATCTACTTTTGTCGAAATAATATATAGTAACACCGGGGTAAACCAAACGGTGATTAAATATGTTAAACATGTTCAATTACCCTAAATATTACCAAGCATTAATTCGCAAAAAGATTTATTTTGTCGTTTTTGGTCCCGAACTCAAAGACTAACATATCGCTTTGTTCTTCTATTTTGTAGAAAAAATACAGCTAAGAATCATTGGTAGATTGTGACAAATAACTAACCTAACATACGATGTATATAATTACCAAACATTAATTACAATGATTCATAACTATATAGGTTTTATTTTAAAAAAATTAGAAACTAAAGATTTTAGACGTTCTAATAAAAATTTTATAAAATATACTACATAGACAGTGTTAGACAAATTCAGATTTTAATATAACCTTTAATAAATTTTTAATCATACTATATATAGAGAGGCGCTTCGATTGGCGAATTCCCAACAGTTTGCGAATATTGGACTTTAATATGTATATCCTATCATGTGACGGATTGACCGGAACCATTTTCAAGCTGTGACATACGTATGATATAAAATTTCTATCTCGTTTCTGCCGTCTACGAGAAGAAGCCGTTTAGGGCAAAAATAAACAATAAAATTTTGCTCTGAGCGACTGTATCTATGCCAACGAAGAAACAAGAATTGAATTTAGAATTAAACTAGATAGACCGTCGAGTTTTTCTATCTCGTTTCTGCCGTCTACGAGAAGAAGCTGCTTAGGGCAAAAGTAAACAATACAATTTTGCTCTGAGCGACTGTATCTATGCGCACGAAGAAACAAGAATTGAATTTAGAATTAAACTAGATAGACCGTAGAGTTTTTCTATCTCGTTTCTGCCGTCTACGAGAAGAAGCTGTTTAGGGCAAACATGAACAATAAAATTTTGCTCTGAGCGACTGTATCTATGCCAACGAAGAAACAAGAATTGAATTTAGAATTAAACTAGATAGACCGTCGAGTTTTAGTTAATATATAAGGAATAGAGTTTATTTGAAATTTGCAAAAAAATAATGATTAAGAATTGAAAAACATAAATTTTGTAACACTATAGCTTTAACATTTAACATTAATAATTATTAAAATTTAACATTCATCATCGAAGTCGTCGAAATTTTTTCTAGCTTTATCATTCTACATCGAGACAGGTTTATTGAGCAAATAATGCAGATAGAATTAATAGAATTTTAATCAGTTAATTTTAATTAAATTAGTTAATTTAATTTCAAAGTTTAATTAGTTAGTTTTAATTAAAAAATTTGGCGCTGTTTTCAAAAATTGAGCAAAACGACGTTACTTACGTTTGAAAAAGGTATATGGTTGAAAACGTTTGTAAGATTCTGAGAAACACTTTATTTTTTCTATAGTAAGACCGTAATAGGTTTCTACTTAGCGTTATGATTATATGCCAAAAATGAAAGCAAATAATAAGCCGACGCCAAAACGACAACTAACCTATGACAGTAAGGGCGATAATTTTTTCCGTGGCTCCAGCCGGATTCGATGCTCGACACATGTACGCTCCATGATCGTCTTTGGTTATTCCTGATACGATTAGCCGACCATCTCGAATTATTTCAATACGGCCCTAAAATATGGAAAAAATATGAAGTATAGTCCTTTTAGGTCTTAAACGATGAACAATTTGCCTTGCCACGGCGGCAGAATGACCCTGGATAGTTTAAATATGAGTCTCGTACGCTACGCATTATGCTATCGGAGCGCTGTTGCCACGCTTCTTACGAATAACATAAACATACCCGTAAACAAACGCAGCTAGACAAATTCTATTAGTGTAATTTACATGTACATGTACGCAATGTACATTTTTGACAAATGTGTCATTTTAAAAACGAAAGGATTAAATCTTACGACATTTTTGCTGGATCATTAGATATAAGTGATTTAGAAAATTCAATCGTCAAATTTACGTGTATAATCACATTGGTAGCTTTTATTGAGCGTGCTCGGCTTAGGGTTTCTGAAGCTAGGATTTTGCCTGTGTATCAAGTATAATGGCGTACCCAATCACTTACTCCAAAAGTAAGCAACTAACAATCTTACCTAGCCCTAACACTTTAACGAATGAATAGTATTGCACTGAATATTGCAGTGAATACTGCTGTCACTGTTGCTAAATTGTGGTGTTCCTTGGCCATAAGTCCTAGAACGAGTTAAAGTTTCTGCTTTTAGTATGGAAATTTCCATGCATACAGCAAATCTGAATAACTGTCCAAATTTGTTTAGGCTACGCAATAGTTAAGAAAGTATATAAAGTACATCGTATTATGTAAGATGCAATTTTCTATAACTGGCTGTACAACTTCACACGAGCCTCCAGGTGGAAAATCTGACATTATGATTAAAAAGTTTTACACAGGGCTTCGGCTTAAGTTTATGCAGATATACGGGTAATAATGGTCAGATAACGTACTCAGACAACAAACCTCCACGTTGTTTGCGATGCAAAATTCCTATGATCTGCCATAGACCCGGTGACTCAGGCCGGACACTGAAATATTTTTCAGACCATCCGTTAAAAATTTCACATCTATTCTACTTTCATATCAAAATAGCTATTGCCCCACCCTCAAATAGCACTGCCCTCCTCCCAATATCATGGACGGATTTACTCTGATGTAATCTTCAGCCTAGGTGGGTAAACTCGTATGATCTGTTAAAATCCCACGATACTTACGGCCTGATTTTGAAGTTTTGTTCCACGTCGAAGCCATTCGATTTCTGGTGCTGGTGATCCGGTCGCATGACATTTGATTTCAACACGTTCGCCTTCGATACCTTTCACTTCGGACGGCGTCGATGGAAGAATTGTTGGTGGTTCTGAACAAAAACAAACTAAGCGATATAATGTACATAGTAATATAAAAGTTATATGTTCAGCATATGAATATAATACTAACACGCGTCCTTATTTATAAAGTGGCTTATAATTATTTTTTTTTGATTTTAGCAAAACGCGTCATTAAAATATAGATATCCAGTTGCTCAAGAATGTGACAAAATAAGCCACTCATTTGAATCCGAATACGATAGTTCATGATGTCAGAAATAGGTAGAATGAATAAGATGGGATTCGGACACACAACCGATGTATTCAGTTGTTTAACCCCTACTGTAGTACTCAAAAAACAATTTTTGCGGTCCCAAATTAACATACAAATACTTATTATTATGCAGGTTTCACAGAATAATGAGCGCAAAAAGTGCGAAGATTTGTCTTAACAGCCGTTTGCAAGAAACTAAAATCTCTTACAGATGGTTATAAGATATATATATTAATTTCTCGCCAGCGGCTGCTAGAGATTTTTGTATTTAATGACGGCTTGTTCGATATA
Organism: Trileptium ribeirensis; assembly: GCA_030248225.1. NCBI lineage: Eukaryota > Metazoa > Nematoda > Enoplea > Enoplida > Thoracostomopsidae > Trileptium > Trileptium ribeirensis. The sequence goes on along the minus strand of JASANE010022376.1, from coordinate 29,153 downwards.
TAAATCTCTAACAGATAGCTGCAAGAGACTTTATCTAGAGACTAAAATCTCTTGCAGCTAACCATAACAGATAGTTGTCTATAATGGCTAGCTGTTAGAAACTTTTGTCTCATAGAAGCAGCTATAAAATACAAAAGTCTCCAATAGCTATCCATTTGAATTTCAAATATTTAACGGTTGGCTAGTATGTTACAGCAGGCTGTAAGAGGTAAAAGCTTCTGACAGCTAGCCATTAGAAACAAAAATCTGTTACAGCAAGCTCAGTATTGATATTGGTACCCTCCAGCTTGATATTGGTCCCCCTCCAGTTTGATATTGGTGCCCTCTTCTAGTTTGATATTGGTGCCTCTGTCCAGCTTGATATTGGCCCACCTCCAGGTTGATATTTATTAGTGTTCTCTCCAATTTGATATTGGCCCACCTCCAGTTTGATATTTGCACCGCTCCACTTTGATTTTGGTGCCCCTCCTGTTTGATATTTGTGCACCCTTCAGTTTGATCTTGGTTCCCCTCCTGTTTGATATTAGCCTGCTCCAGTTTGATATTAGTGCCCCTCCAGTTCGATATTGGCCTTCCTCCAGTTAGATATTGCCCCTCCAGTTTGATATTGGTGCCACGCGGAAGACTCAATATAATCTGGAATTCGGGTTCATTGACCATAAACCCATTGAAATTCTATGACAAGGCATGAAATATGACAAGGCTGATTGCCACGGATTCATCATTACGTTGTACGACAACAGCCGTAATGTGAAGTTCACGTTATAATGTCCCCGCTGTTTGGAACTTTCGTACCCCTGTAGTCGTGACCTTACCGTATAGCCAGTCAGGGTGACAGCCGTCATGTAAATCAATTGCCGAGTATGTACGACACACCCTTAGCTACTACATTTTTTCTTTACAGCACCGTGCACACCCTTAGCTACCAATTTGGTGCCAATTAACTGTAACGGACACTGTCTGTAACTTATGCGGTTTATTAGTCACTTGTGCCGTACAGTTTCTTCTAATTCGCAAGATTTGTATCCAGGCCATAAGAACGTTGATGAAACAACGCCGCACACTGTCAATAGAACTACGCGAAGAAACGGTATGCTTGACACTGTCCAGAAGAAGCAGTTCCCCTAGCTCGCTACCTTTAAAAAGTTATTAAATACATGGAGGTGGCTAACACACCCTATTGTCTACAGTGTGCCTAACATTGTGTGGTGTACATAGGTTCCAAACGTTGGAGACATTATAACGTGAACGCAGTATAACCCTAACATCGGATCAAGCAGGATTTTTGGCACGTACTCGATAGCTAATTGTGCAATCCCAAACTAACTTACAAATTGTATTACACTACGAATTACTGGTTTTTCCTTCCTTTTATTACCTTGTACGACAACGGTTGTAACCCGGACATCGGATCCAGCAGGATTTTTGGCAGTACAAACATAGTCGCCGGAATGACTTAGCTCCGACTGATCGATTCGTATTGTGCCATCTGGATCGATAATGTATTCACGTCCCGATGTAATCTTTAAATTATAATATAGCCTTTCGAAGATTTTAGCAAGTAAAACCCAAACTTATTTAAGCTTAAAACAAACAGTCAGGTGTATTGTGGTGTGATCTGTGTCGGTAATGTATTCACAACCACCCTATTTAATATTTAAATAATGTTATGACTTGAGCTACAACATCGCAATTGAAAGGTTATCAACAGCTGAAACATCAATTTATGTAGGATCGGAATAAATAAACAGAAGTACCCGTAAACCGTGTGGTGCTATGCTGAATGTAGCTTAATGCCTTAAGCTGGGTTCACACGACAAACTTTTAGCTCCAATTTTGATCTAGTTTGAGCTCAAGACTTTAGCAAAAAGCTTGACGTCTGAACCCTTTCAACCCGATTTTGTGCTTGACTCAGTGGCAGGTTCCGCCAGTCATAACAGTTTTTACGACAAGTTATTACGTTTGTGATTCTCGCATGTCAATCAATGTCTTGATTTTTGTAACAATACCACAAATCAAAGTGTCTGCTCCCTGAATGTTACTATGGGGTATTTGTAAATCAAACAAATTGAAACTTACAGAACCAAATTTGTATGATAAATGATACAATTTTTTTACATATGTAAATTTCAAGTAACAAATGCCTGAGCATACATTTTTGCATTTTCCATAAAGAAAGGATTTAATATGAAATTCACGACTGTGGAGATGGAATTGTTGTACATAATTTTATGCATTTATTCCACGATTTACCGCACTCATTTGCTGTATGAAAAAGAGTTCTGTTGATGTATCTCAACAAGTGTGGAAGATACATAACATTAGTTTGGTTATCACTTAAACTGGAAAATATGAAAACGTAGAGGACTTATATCTTTAGTTTAAAGATGGATGTGCAGTCGCGGGGTTTAAAAAACTAACTGTCTGAAACCTCTGCACTTTTACCTGCGCTTATGACGAAATTTACATATGTTCGGGTACTGGACTTAGTCAATTACAAATATCATATATCATCATCATAAGAAAACTGAATGCAAAATCTATTGGTGGAGGATATTAGACATTTGACATTGTGACCAGTATAGCTAGAGATGATAGATCGGCATTTTTAGGGCTACTTCTTATAAAAACCTAGCAGCCATAAAGTATAAAATATATATTAATTTAATAAAAATCTTAAACATTCAACGTCTTATGTTTCAAACAAATTCAACGATGTCTGAAAAGAATCTTCTATGTCGGAAACAAACCAGGGTAAAAATAAACAACAAAACTGAGTTGCGCGTACGAACCACGGTAAATAAAAACATGTTGCAGACTAACCACAAGATTATCCTTTTTCCACGTAACACTTGGTACTGGTGTCCCAACTGAACGACACGGAATTTCCATTTTTAATCCCAACACAACATCGATTGTACCAGGAACGTCAGAAATTATTCGAGGCGGATCTAAAAAGGATAAAACGATACTAATATACTAAGCGCCTAGGTCAGCGAAATCTTAACTACCGTAAAAATTGAAATTAATTCGATTTATTTCGAAAAACAACAAAAAAACAAAAGAGCCAACCTAAGTTGAATATCGCAGAAGCGTAGCTAAGTGATACGTAAATTTTGCATTATATTACCCGCCAAAAGAAATATATTTTTAAGAAACGAATAGAAATTAGTTTAAACTGTCGACATTACACCTTCAGTTTGTACATAACCAAAAGTGTAAAAGGCACAGCTTGAAGCCTATATCTTCGCAACAAAATAGTACAAAGAGCTATTGTTCTTTTCTATAAAGCTGTGGATTTAAAAACGAAAACTGAATGTAGTTCATTAAACGCTAAGCAGTAGGTGGAAACAAGGTATATTCCTTGGGTACTTAATCAAATTTTTTCTACTGTTGCATTGTCATTACAATACTGACATTGTGGCCAATGAGTGACAGAGATAAAAAATATTGATATAACCAAGATTAGATTACGGAAGAGTACGACACTTCCTTGCACGTCAATGTAAACCCGTGTTGGATAACACAGGAGTTTTCGGTTTGAACCCCCTCTCCTCATTTTTGCGGGTCGTCATGCATAGACCCTCACGTTTTGTGGGGGAAGGGGTAGGTCGGATCTCTCACTTTTGAGAGGGGTCAGTATATAAGCAGCTACCGGTTCAACCAATCGCACTCAAAACTGGGGGCCCGGCCTAACGCCCACAAAATGAGGCAGCGTCGGAGCTAACCCTCCGCAAAACGTGCGGGAATCTGTGCATGACGACCCTCTCCTAGAAATGATTAAGAGTCAGTATGAAAACACCATTATTATCTATCACTATTTTGTGCAGGGAAGTGCCATACTCTTCTTTAATGCACTCTCGATATACCGAAAATTGTGTAAGCAATTGCTGTTTCTTTTCTAAAAAATTATGAAAACATTTTTAAGTGTCAGACACATGCCTCCAAATTATAAAACTCTATCACTAAGAAACAGAAAATGCTTGGCATGTTTTGTCAAGTTACCTACTCGAGTTACCTTGAGCTTCTACAGCATTTAAAATTTCTTTTAAGCAGCCACAATTTATTTATACTACTGTTATTATGTACGGGGACCAGTCCAGACGATTGACCAACTCCCGATTGCACAATGACCAGCTGCCAAGTACGTGTTTTCTTTCTTAATTTAATCGAAAGGCTCTAGGCTGATTCATAGCAGAGTTGCAAGGGATGTCGTAGCCGTAACCGTTCTTTTTATGTGTAAACCGATCACAGATACTTTTGACTTAGTCAATTCATCGCCTTCATTTAACCTTTAATACCTTTATAGACATCACACAATATTATTTTAACGATTTTAACTAAAAAACGTTATATAAAAAGTGTTAAAAGAGAACTTTTGGGACAATGTTTTGTGTCATTTTCCTCTTGTCAGTGAGTCTAACTCATACGCTGTTGAGCAAATTTATAGATCTCGTCTGGCGACCATGAAAGGTACATTTTTTGAATGACGCCTATATTTGTAAGCCTTGTGCTCAGAATCCCTAAGTATATACTAAAGACTGGCTGATTACTCCCGTTAACGGAGTAAAACCAATATCATACAACAAGGGAGATTTCATCACGGCTAGACGAGATCGCATACTTGATATTGGATATTTCATGCAAAGGACTCCAAGCAAGTCTTTTCATCCGCTTTTGAAAATTTTATAAATAATCGGCCGGCCTCTTGGAGAGAGCGGCACATAATAATTTATCAAATCAATGCTTATTCGATCCCTTCGCAACACAATTTCATCAAAAGGGACCGAACTATAACGATAACACAAAACATGGATTTGAAACCATGCTTGACTTGAAGGCATTGTCGCGGTCACCTGCTGTGTTTCTGCTGCACTTTTGATTCAACAGTGTGTGCTGAAAAAATCAGTTAAAATATGGCCTTATGTACTTGCCTTGTACGTGAAGAACATAGTTTATCGTATCGTTTCCAGCTAAATTTGACACCACACACGTATAGCGGCCACCATGTGTTAATTTGGTTCTTTGAATTTGTAAACTTCCATCGCCAGTAAATCGAAGCTCCTGAAATTAACATTATGCGTCGAGCACATGAGTAAGTACAATAACTACTTGGGTAACAAACAATAAGAAATTCGTTGCCAACCTTAAATATCAGTATTAGTGCCGGTCATATATACAGTTACTTGCTAGATGATCTAAAAGAAGCTCTATGCAGCAACCATTTTTGCCAAGTACTGTGTTGACCAATTTACGGCTAATCACAAAATTAATATTTGGATTTAGCGAAAGGTAGTTGTGATCCAGTCATACAGGCTCATACGGCGTAGAAGGAATACCGCCCTTTCCCTTAGAATTTGCTCCTCCCAGAGGCGCCGTAGGTGCTGAACCCTTAGGTGCTTTTCGCAGTGCCGAAAGCGTCGCACTCCCTCACTCCACACCCACGTCCCCCGGGAATCCAGCTACCCCTGGGATTTGGGATATCGGTCCAAAGTTGAAACTCACCGCCTGATTAGGTTTGAATTTATTTATAAACCCTGCGCGAAATATCGACAAATCACTGTATTGGCCTAAAAAGTAGATGTTCTTCTTATATTTTAGCAAACTATTTGAATAATCTCGCGAACACAGTAATAAAACATTTTTGTAAACTTACCGATCCATACGGATAGACCTGTTTCCCATCGTGAAACCATTGACGAACAGGCGGTGGGTCAGCTCGCGCTCCACATCCCATTGTAGTTGTGCTGTTGACGTTTACGGTGATTGTACGCGTTTCACCGGCTCCGCTGATACGCGGAGTTGCTGAAAAAATAGACTTAAACGTTTTCATAACAAAACTGTTTACCTTACTTGAGTAATACTAAGAGCACATAAGGGCACTTACATGCATAGTGTATAGAATATATGCATACTGTGTCTTGGTCATAAACGCAATATTTCATTGAGTTTTGGCACAATACACATTAATATGATCTTAGAGTTTAGGAGAAATGAAATTTCCGCTAAATAAACGAGTATTCTCGTATAGAAGTATTCGTATAATTATCAAGTGAAACTCGACTGTAATCACACAATTAGGTTCTTACATATTCAGTCTAGCTTCGATGTAAAATTTTGTATACAATCAAGTGCACCTACGATATAGAAGAAACGTCGATGTATAGAAAGTACTAGTTATTGCGTAGTCAATTGTGAATTTGAAGATTTGCTAACACAGAAATCACTAGTTTACAGTCAATGTGTGTACGATTGACTATTATATTATACCTGACTTGTAACTTAGCCAACCATACGCTTAGACATTTTTGTAATTTCAGTTCTAACATAATACTCAATGTATAACAATTACAAAGTGTAGTTATAGTAAGTGTGCGTTCAGAAAATCCAAATTAAAAAATAAAATTCAAATTTAAAAATCTGATGGCGATTTTTAAAGGAAAATTACGATGTTTTGAAATTTGAGATAAAAATTTGAGCTCAAGCTTTTTCAGGTAATCTATCTCGTCGATGCTTGGCTGAAGCGATATCGCTGAAATATTTAAACAGTGTTCACACGTTATAACTTACCAAAAATGCAAAAAAGTTGCTTTCAAATTTCGATCGAACTTTAAGCTCAAATCTTGGTCAAAATTTGAGCGTGTGACAACAAACTTAAGTGTTACACTAAAAAAATAAATGGTGAAGTGGCTATCGCAGTTTTTTGCCAGAAAGCGATTACAACAGTCATATCTACAGGGTCGTGCGACTCCATTTTATTTCTTTTACGTGACACACAACGAAAAACGACATATATGTATGAACATTTGTGGTGTAAATATACCGAAAATAGTACTGTAGAATGAAATTCCTAACATTACCTTTAGCAACCGTTTTGAATTGATTTTGCATCAAAAAATTTAAGGGTATATCAGCACAAATATAGTTATATAGCACATAAGAATAATACACCCTATCGTCACACACATAACATCAAATTTATAAAAACAACATAACTTAAACTGATTTAACCTAGATAACATAGGAGTCAGGTAAAATTCTGTAAAACTCTAGCTACTAGTTTTTATTTTGGCTTGATGAAGTTTCGTGATTTTTTCAGGTACGCAAGTCTTTTAGTACTTTTGCATTAAGTTTGAAAATATATGTTCACATTCGTATTCCCAACCACCGCGAGCAGTAGGGCTAGGTATAATTTAATTAAGATTACATAGCGCGTGCAAATAGTTAACGATGAGGCATTTAATCGATATAAATTAGCAACGGAACGAATCGGCTTCACGACTGCACAAAATGTTTCTCTTGATGTGCTCCAGCGATCCGGTTTCGATACGCATTTATAAATCTACACCTTGTCTTATATTTACTGTTAAAACAACTTTTGTCCGTTTTGCGTTACGTAAACATTTTTTGCAACAATAGTAGGCGTAGAATAATGAATTAACCAGTTTTACAGAAGCGAGTTTTAGTGCAATGCTACTTAGTTTATGCGTGTACGTGGTCATACTTTTGACTGCACGTGATTCCGTTCGTAAACAAGAACTGTTGAATCATCATTAAGAAATTATAATCCGTTAACAGTTCTAATCAGGATTTCCGATAACAGTTGCAAGAAATTTCAGGTAAGGTGAGATCTCTAATTTGTGATATCATAAGATACCTGAGGACCTTGTCTAGCGTCATTTCTAATATTTTTACAGAGGATCCGGTATTCTTGTTTTATGGCAAATTTAGTTCAAAATTTCTACGAACCTCAGTTCTTTCCCGGTGACACACGTATCGTTTACCCAAGTGCTGATATTATAGTTGCGTTCATGTTACCTTTAAGTTATATGACACTTCTATGGCCTTTTATTAAAATCTATCAATAAATTAGTATACATCAGTGAAACCATACCCTCAAAACTATAATAATTAGGTTTTCAGAGCACTGCTTAAGTCTAGAGTTCGAGGTTTTGTAAAAGTTTCGAAAAGTAAACCTTTTTAATATTTTAGACATACTAAACCCGTGTCGGGATCGCCAATAGAAGCCAACATGATGTCGAGCACTGATCGGTCATTTGTTATTACTCCATAACAAAAATTAATAAGTTAAATCCCAGAACCTAAGACTATTTATAATAGTCAACTATAATATTTTTATCAATTGATCCTGCAGTAAACCACACATAATTAAACTAAAATATTCAATAGGTCGAAAGTTTCCTCTACTAATTTTTTGAGCCCATAACTGACAACATCAGAATAATTTTGACATTATTATGTTCAATTCAAGCTTATCACTGAATAACTAGACTTTTCTTAAAGAATATGTATGCTGTTTACAAGTATTAAAATATTTACGACAACCCTTGTGGCTGCTGAAGATACAGACAGATTAAAAAGGCCACAATCAATTCAAGTGGCCATAGTGCTGGAAGTCCCACAACTAAGTCTAACTAAATTTAAGTATTTTTGTAAGAATATATACTAAAACAGACTCGGAGATTTTATTAAAGCCTTAGAACCAAGAAAATATCCATTAAATTTACCAAGTTGTGTTTATAAGAATACTCGATATTTCATGGTATTAACCATAAAATTTCGTGGTTAACTAAGCTTTGTGCTGTACGTTTTACTCGTACGACGGTTGTTGGAGTTTAGTCACTTGCTGATGCTTTGAACAAAATTAATGCAACAATGGATATTCTAAAAATCAATTTTCGAAACACTTATGAGATTTATATTGACTCTTCATTTTGTGAACTGCGATGTCTTTTAGTTTAACGTTTGCCGATTATTTTCAAAGCTTAATAGAAAAATAATCAATGAAAGTGTTTTGGGGTAATGGCAAATATGGCTCAACCTCTAAATGGGAGTCCAACACATAAAATTGTAATGTAAAGCGATCGATACTCGTTAAACACAAGGAACCCGAACCAAGTCGGCGAATCACGCTGTCAACATAGATGGATTACTAACAAACAAAGTAAAATATCTTTATAATACATTATTCAAACATGTATTTTTTGATAAAAATATCAAAGTACAAAAACAAATTTTACTCTGTTTAGAAAAACACTCACTATAAACTTTCAATGTGACTACCCGAGTTTCAGAGCCAACTACATTCTTTGCAATACACGCATAGTCGCCTTTGTCCGATTCGGTAGCGTTTCTAAAATAAAACAATATAATATATGAACGTTAATTCAAGGCAAGTTTATTATGGACACAGTAATATTAAATTTTGGACAGTTGCCATAACATGTCATATGATCTGATACCAGTCCGAACAACTAAATAATATACTCGACTGTTGTACTTTATTGCACACAAAGCGTCAGCAACTGACGAAATCCCAACTACCATATCACAAGTAAAACGTACCGCACAATGCTTAATAACCACGAAATTATATGGCTAAGACCAGAAAATACCGGCTATTAATATATATACAACAAGGTACATTTATGTTATGCGGCGATTACGTTATAATGTCCCCGATATTTGGAACTTTTGTTACCCAGTAGTTGCGACCTTAACGTATGGAAAGTCAAGGTTGCACCTATATCGTAAATCTATTACCGAGGGTATGCGGCACACCCGTAGCTACTACATCCTTATTTTTGGAAGTATTGAGTAAAGCTTAAACAATGGAGCTAAGCAGTGTCATGCAATCCAGTTATTACAGTCTTGAGGGCATGGTTCCACCGATGTATACCAATTTATAGTTGCATTTTAGTGAAAGGCACTGGAAGTGTCAGATAGCTTTAAGGAAATATGAACATAAATTTAATATCACTTTGTGGGTAAACGATACGAGTCGCCAGAAAAGAACTGAAATTCGCTGAAATTTTGAATTAAATATACCACAAATCTGGAATACCGTCTCCTCTGGAAACAGATTAAAAATGACACTAGACAGTGTCTTCGGGTATTTTATGATATTACAAATTACAGATTTCACCTTGTATGCAGATGCGTACAAGTGATGCTGAAAATCGAATCTCGAACTGTTAATAGATTTCAACTTTTAATGACGAATTAATAGTTCTAGCTCATCAACAAGAGGTTGTGCCGTGAACTGTATGATATCGTACACGCAGAACCGAAGTAGCATTATACTAAAAGTCAATTCAATAAAATTAACAAATCCATTCCACATATACACTTGTTGCATATTATAAAGTTATAATATATTATAATATAAAAGTAATATTATAAAATTTGCGTAACGTGAAATGCCCAATGTAATTTAACAGCAGAAATAAGAGGAGGTGTAAATTTTTAAATTTGTATTTACGGTAAGATTCGCTTATTCGCTAGAACACATCAAAAGAAACATTTTCAGTCAACGGTGATACCTATCCGAACATCCGTTGCTTAGTCATGACGATTAAAATCTTCATCGTTAATTATTTGCACTAGCTATGTGAACTTAATTGAATTCGAGTGGAATGGGCGAGAGAAGCGAGCTCATTCCACTCGCTAGCGAAGCGAGCGAGTGGAACGAGAATTTTGAATTTTGGCTCTGGAGGTGGGTTGAGGAGGTCCTGTCTGTGTGTGTCGCACCTGGGTCTGGATAATTGTTGGGCGGATTTTGATGCAAGATAGCTCATTCGAACCGCAATGGTCGATTTAGGTGTAGTGACGGAGTGATAGAATTTTTTCCCCTGGGAAAAGTTATGGGGCAAAATGACGTCACTTTGCCCATTTTTCGGTGGCAAATATTTTTCACACTTCTGCTTTTTTTCTCAAGTGTCGGTTTGAATTCTAAAACGATCTCTTCACGGTCAATTTAGGGATTTATTGAATTATTAAATTGTTAGTTCAATGTTTTTGTACTCGTTGTATGATGTTTTGTCTACTGCATACGTTGGCTATCCAAACAGGCAGGCGTAACTATTACTCATCACTCACGGTTTATATAATGCTTCACCTGCGTACTGTGTGTAGGCTTTGTTTGTGTGTGCTTTCTACAACAGACTTCGGGGGATTGTTCTCACCACTCGAATTCTGGCTCGCAAGCGAGCTTCACTAGGTTAGTGATACAAGGCCCTACTACCTACGGTAGTAGGGAATACTATATAGCATAATATATATAACATATACAAATATAAAGCAAGTTTACAAAATTTTTACATATATTTTAAATAATATTTTAACATTTTTATAAAACACGGCATCGCAGTGATATTCAGTTAACTTCTTGCCATTATATAACATATACAAATATAAAGCAAGTTTACAAAATTTTAACATATATTTTAAATAATATTTTAACATTTTTATAAAACACGGCATCGCAGTGATATTCAGTTAACTTCTTGCCATTATATAACATATACAAATATAAAGCAAGTTTACAAAATTTTAACATATATATATTTTAAATAATATTTTAACATTTTTATAAAACACGGCATCGCAGTGATATTCAGTTAACTTCTTGCTATTAGTACACCTAAGAATTGTGGAAGCACATAAACAGACAGTCAGACATAGTAACCTATTCAACAATAAGTCGTTAAATGCAAATTCATGATATGCGATTGAACAAAAAATATTTTGCCTGCTCAAACATGCAGAATCTACCTACGAAAATGCGAACATATGTTCGGGTTTAACCAGTTTGATAGTACATCGAACAAAAATTACATAGAAACATTGCGTGATTTACTTACTTGATCGTTATAATCCCATCCGGTGTTATTGAGTTACGGCGATTTCTTGCACCATTTCATTTTGCATACTCAAACAATCAGAATCTACCTACGAAAATGCGAACAAATCTTCGACTTTAACCACTTTAATAGTACATCGAATGAAAGTTACAAAGAAACATAGTATGATTTACTTACTTGATCGTTATAATCCCATCCGGTGCTATTGAGACTCGACGATTTCGTGCACCATTTCGAAAACATTTTGCATACTCAAACATGCAGAATCTACCTACGAAAATGCGAACAAATCTTCGACTTTAACCACTTTAATAGTACATCGAATGAAAGTTACAAAGAAACATAGTATGATTTACTTACTTGATCGTTATAATCCCATCCGGTGCTATTGAGATTCGACGATTTCGTGCACCATTTCGAAGCGGAATACGACTGTAGACCCATTGAATTTCGGGCTCTGGATCGCCGGAAGCAACGCAGTTGATACTAACATCGTGTCCTTCGTTGACACTAAATACGGTTGCTCCTGGTTCGACCTTTGGTGCTACTGAAAGCAGAAGTTATGCAAACTGTAATAGCGAGTAAAATAAAACAATACGACTGACAAGTTAAATAATTAATACTCTATTCTTACTAGACAATTGTCTTACGTGTGAAAAATAACAGTTCTAAATTCAGTTTATGGAACTCTTAATAATTTTGTTAAGTAATATCATGTATTCGTGCCTTGTAATTGTATGCAGACAAAATATATTTAAAATATATGTCTTTATATAAGTTTATACGATGCCTTTGGCCGGCAAATGTGTTGCTTGCACATGAGACGTTGTTTTTTTACATGAGCTAGTTTTGGTGATGGAAAATTGGAAACTGTCTGATATTCTTGATCTCAATGACTCGATAAACCTTGAAAAAAAAATAGTACGATTTTAACTTATTTAAATTTATAGCCTCATTTTAAGCGGAAAGAGATTACCTACATAGGGTGGGCTTGGACCTTTATCGGAGACTACTGGCCTATGTATCCATAGCAAAATTATTAAAAACTACTGTATCTAATTAACGAATCTTTTTAATCTAAGATTATGTGTATCAAAGGGAAGATCATATTTTAGGCGCATTTGATACACTAAAGTCTAAGCCAAAACCTAAGCCTTTCATATAATGATAAGCCTTAAATTATTTTATATTATAAGTGTAATTAACGAGATATCGCCGTTTGACATTTTATAAAGTACTTTTTTCCAATAGCACTACGTCTCGACTCATGACTGTCAGTAATTTAGTGCTCCGAGCTTCCAATGACTATAAAATATTGTTGGATATTAGAGAATTTCACTAAACAATACATAGCTTGTAGAAAAAATCTAATAATCAGCTTCCATTTAGGAGTTAGCGAATGCCGACCATATGTTGCTACAAATGGAGGCCAAATTTAAACCTCGCTCGCATCCCGTAAGGTATGTCGGTGCACGCCAAAATACAAAAATACCACTTCTATTCGGTGTACTCTTGTATACCCCTGATATATTGGGCAGTTTATGCAATTTTATTATATAGCTATCCCAGTATAATTCTTACAAATCGAAGCCAAATTCACAGGTCCGCGCATCCCGTAGATATGCCGGTGCCAGTTGAAATATAAAAAACCCACTTCTATCCGGTCTACGCTTTTTATATCGTGGAGTTTATGCAATTTTATTATATTGCTACCACAGTATAAAACACACATATCTTTTCGGTAGTCGAATATATATACTATATATATTAATAGATCCGAGTCTTGTTCGTGCTCTAGAGTCATCCAAAGCGCCGTGTCCGAAGTACTCGACACCGGATACGTGCGCGGCGTAAGTCCCTTCAAGAATAACGCCCAGCAACGGACAGGCATCTGTTCACCAGCTAAAATCAGTGTAACCCAAAGCAATCGATATTCTTCAATAGCCGATAGAACGTGTCCGTTCCGTACCAGCCATAGCCAGCGTACCGTCAATGAAACAAAAAAAAGATTATAAGCTATTGCATTGATAACCTCACAACGGTAAACGCTAGAAACATCTGTGCTGGACCAGCTTAACGAATTTTACTTCCTAGTCCGTTCCGTACCAGCCATAGCCAGCGTACCGTCAATGAAACAAAAAAAAGATTATAAGCTATTGCATTGATAACCTCACAACGGTAAACGCTAGAAACATCTGTGCTGGACCAGCTTAACGAATTTTACTTCCTAGTCCGTTCCGTACCAGCCATAGCCAGCGTACCGTCAATGAAACAAAAAAAAGATTATAAGCTATTGCATTGATAACCTCACAACGGTAAACGCTAGAAACATCTGTGCTGGACCAGCTTAACGAATTTTACTTCCTAGAAAGCTAGTTCAGCGGATTCGGCACTGAGATCGGCCGCAGAATAGCTAAAGAGAGATCAGCATTATGTGGCTTGCGCGGCCTATTGCTGTCAAACAACATCTTATACGATGCCGAGCAATACAGTTGTCTACAACGCGACAAAATATGTCCAGTCCTGTTGTATGCCAGTGAAATATGACTAACGAAAAGACGCAACGTTGGGCAACTGGATGTCTTCGAAAGCTTGTGTCGACGAGGAATTCTTTGGGTCACCCATTTCTGGAAAATCCCGAATGAACAGCTCTGCTAGAGAACGGACGATTCCGTGCCATTAGTCTAAATTCTCAACAAGAGTAGTCTACGTCCCGCGGTGGTGGTTTGCGCATTCCAGCAAGTCAGTGGAAACCTCGACTACTCCTTGCAGAACAACCTTCTAATTCCATTTGCTCTAGAAGCACAGCGCTCACTAGTGGAAACGACAAATCGAAACTACACTGAACAAAATACATTCAAAAGAGCCTCATACGCCTGCCAGCAGTTCAACAAGTTTATCATGCTATCACAAGCTGCTTCTAACATAGAAAAGTGGAGAATATCACAATCAAGAAGGCACCCCAAAACCGTGGGCCAAGTGAATGCCAGGTAAATACTACATTAATTATGCGCTATATCAGGTAACAAAAAAGCCTAGCGATAGTTATTAAAAAACTTCTATTGTTACGCCATCCACTGCTGCATTGTATGGTTCTAGACGTACATGCTCACATGGGGTTGATTACACATCCTTCGGCGCATAAATCGCCGCTATCCTCCTCTGGCGTTGTAAAACTTCATGAAAATTGTCAATAGTTGGGAAAAATAAGGTAAACGTTGACAAAAAGAAGTATAGATTTCTCTAAAAATAAGGAAAAATGAGTTTTAAAAATTTCGAACATACATTCTGCAACCCCCGACCCACCTACCGGCAGGCCTCTCGGACGCTGAAAGGCCGAGCAGCACCGGCTACCCCCCTGGGGCCTTGAACCTTGGGCATGTATGGTTCTAGAGTAGTTGGACAGTTTCTTACCTTGGACAGTTACTTTTACGTCTCTTGATGCGCCTCCTGCTGGATTCGTAGCCGAACATCGATAGTCACCAGCATCGCTTGGTTTGGCAGAGAAAATAACAAGATTACCGCCGGTCTAAAATTTGAAATTAGCTTTGTAAAATATAAAAGAAATATAAAATAGAAATTACAAAATATGTATAAATAGGCAAGATAATATCTGCTTTGCTGCCTACGTCTTTTGAAACAAGCTGACTGATATATATAAGTAATATATGTCAAGACAAATAAGTATGAATTGCAACGTATCGGCCCAGCCATGGTAAACCAAAGTCCGTGCTTGACTACGCGACAGCCCGGTTCAGCCGCTAATACAATCAATTACTTTGTGAAGTGGTGCAAACTAGTCGAGCATCAGGCCACACGACCATTGATAGACATACTCATGCATGAGCAAACTATTGTTAAGGAAGAAAACATAGACAAACTTATGCATGGTCAAAATATTATTAAGGCAGAAATTCAGTACACGCTTACCCGGTTTCGTGACCATTAAATAGTCATACTCATGCATGGAAATAAATATTATTAAAACAGAAATCTGGAACAGGCTTACCTGTAGACGTTTACCCGGTTTCACGACCATTGACAGACATTTTCATGGACAAATTATAAAGTTACAAATCTAAAACACGCTCACCTGAACATTGTATCCGGTCGATGACGGAAAGAGTATACGATTGTCTTTCATCCAAGTGATTGTTGGACTTGGCTGGCCAGTTGCCCGGCAAGGAATAACAATGCGTCTGCCTTCGTGCACTACATATTCAGTTTCGTCCATTTCGATCTTTGGGTCAGCTGTAAATAGCAAATTATTAAATAGCTTGAATTTGTCATTTTTAGAAATATAAAAATACATATAATTGTTTGCAGACTCATTTGCTCTCGGGGACGTTGGAATGGTTGAGCAGGAAGGCAGACATTTGTTCTCAGGGAAGTTGGAACGGCTGGGCAGGAGGGCAGGCATTTGCTCTCATTTACGTTGGAATGGTTGGGGAGGAGGGCAGGCATTTGCTCTCAGGGAAGTTGGAACGGTTGGGCATGAGTGCAGACATTTGCACTCAGGCACGTTGGAACGGTTGGAGAGGAGGGCAGCCATTTGCTATCAGGGACGTTGGAACGGTTGGGCATGAGGGCAGGCATTTGCTCTCAGGGACGTTGGAACTGTTGGAGAGGATAGCAGGCATTTGCTTTCAGAGATGTTGGAACGGATGGACAGGAGAGCAGGTTTTGATCGATGTGGTCCGCCTATAATGTAGGCCTAACAATTTTGGTATTGGCTGGCTCCAGGTTTACAGACTTTCCAACCCCACTGTATTCTGTAAAAATAACATATTGAAATTTGAGATTGTGCCAGCTACGCGAATGCCAATTAGGTCAGGAACATCAGTCACTGACCACAGCCTAGATGCTAACATATCGTTTAAAGTATGCGTTTTGGTATGGGTTCTATGACCGAGACTGTTTCAGTTTATAGCCTAACTTGAATCTTGCGTATCCAACAAATATGTTTCGGAAGCTCACATATAAATATATATATTTACAATAGCCCAAAGTTGCAAGTCTTATATACTGATTGTCTAAATGTAATGTATGATCGAGAGCGACACCAAATTTCAAACATTGCGAACATATTTGAACCTCACATTTCTGGGAGATGAAAATTTCTCAGGGTCAAACTCCATAAAGTTTAACATTGAAATTGAACTTTGTCTTAAAATAATAAAACTATAAATCTCTAACCAGAACTAAATGCTGCAGCTAAATGTGTCTATGTTATCTTGCAACGTGTCACGTGTCTGGTGAGATGTGTAAATCATGAATTTTTTCAAACTTTTTTGTATATATACTGTAAATTATATAAAATAGAAACGTACAAATGACAGTAACACGAATGTTGAGCGTTGCATTTCCAGCTGCATTCTTTGCCCGACAGATGTATTTCCCAGCATCTTCTGGACGTGCATTCCGCAGTGTAAGTGATGATCCGCCATTATGAACCTTAAACAGGAGAAAAAAATATATTGACTACAGCAAGATATCCCGACAAGTGTATTTCCTGTATCCTTCGGACACATGTCCCGGAGTGTGAGCGACGAGCCCCATTATCAATGTTGAGCAGAACAGCAAAAATACATTGCATACAGCTAGATATCCCGACAAGTGTATTTGCTGGCATACTCTGGACGCGTATCCCGGAGTGTAACAGATGATCCGCCATTTTAAAACTAGAACAAGCGGACAAAATACATTGAGCACTGTTTGATTTTTTCTTGTATGCTCCGATTACAGCAGATCGGGCGTTAACTGTATCACTGCTGCTTTGTGTCCGGGATAGCAAAGCCGCCTTGCTGTGTATGGCTCGTTCAGGTAAGAATTTAAAGCCAAGCCTAGCCTAACGTGATGTAGAAAAAAGCGTAGTCCAGTCGGTCCTAAACTGTTATTGTGACTGTAGTGCATTTGGAAAAGTTGGCTTTCGCTCTTAAAAGTTCTTTTTTAAAAGCAACAACCTTTAACTATATCAGCTGAAATATATTAGAATATAGTCAGCCAACAGGAAAAATTGCCGAGCATACCTCTACTCTGTTCTTAAAATCTCTAAAATTAACTAAACATAGTTCCTTTAGCATATTATATGGGGCGTTCTACAAGTAAGGAAAAGACTTTGGCGCTTTACAGCATATGAACCACAAATGATACAGACACAAAATTTCTATTGCAGACAATACTAAAATTAACTTAGCAAATAAAAAAAGTACATTAGCATTACAGCAACAGTGTGGCTCCTACAATATCGACTATCTCTTCAAGAAGAAATCGCATAGATCGGCAAACTTTTCGAAGCAGTTCGGTGTCAATCAGACCCAGTTCTTCTGCAATAAAGTTCCTCAGTTTTTCCACAGTGGTAGGCTATTTTCCGTAAACTTTGCTATTCAAGACACCCCCAGAAAAAAGGCCGGAGGGAACAAAGCTGGAGAACGGGTAGGCCACTCAGCAGGCCCACGTCGGTCGATCCAGCTATCCTGAAAATAGATATCCAACCATTCTCGCAATGATTTGGAATAATGAGCGCCGAACTGCTGAAACGAAAATTTGTAGCTATCGTCCAGCTGTTAAAATTGAGGCCAAAACCATCATTCAGCATTTGCAAGTACCCCGCACACGTAACAGTTTCTTCGAAAAAGAATGGCTCAATGAAAACTGCAGAGTGCAAGTTCACAAAGCAGCCATTCCAGAAAGCGAGGGTCGTGTGCTCCATTGTTTCATGCGGATTCTCTTTGGACCAGTAAACGCAATTGTGCAGATTTACAGGATCATTGAGCTTGAATGAGCTTTCGTCGGACCAAGTAGTTCAGTAAGCCAATTCCGGATCATCGTTAATTTTCACCAACCAATCTTTAGCAAACTCCACCCACAAAATCAAAATCATCTTCATTTAATTGATGGATTAATTTCGGACGATATGGCTTCAGTGCTAGCCTCTTGACGATTCGATAAGCAGTCATCCTCGACAGCCCTGCTTCCACCGACTACCGGCGAATGAACTAGCGCGACGATTTGACAAGTTAGTCCAATACAGAATCAGTAGCATCGAATTTTCGGTTAATACCAAGAATACATTTGTTGATTAGGTTTGGCAAAGACGAATAATGGCCCCATGAGCGAATAACTTCAGACGAATTGTTGGATTTTGAGTACAGTCTCACTGCTTTTGCGGCTAAGAAAAAAGAGTGGATTAGCCATATAGTCAGTAATATCTAAGCATAATGCTTGTCTATAATATTTAAAAAAAATCATAAAATTATCTCAAATGGTTGTTGAGTTATGACAGTTCAAACAGTTTTTTTTTACTTGTGCAACACCATGTATGTTCTCTCTCTCTAATATTATGAAAGGATTAGTGAGAGTTTAAGAGACGAAACGAGCCCGGCTTGCAATCAAAAGAGTCGAACCGAGACCAAGCGTCTAGTTTACGACGACTGCCGAGCAAGATTGAACATAGTTCCTACCTTGCAAATGTGGATCTGTTTCGTCTTTAGCTCTTTGTGTAAACGCTTCCTTATTCATATATATTGTTTGAAACTATTAGAGATACATTTATAGCGCATCCAAATCACAATCATGAAACTTTGAAAATTAATTTTTGACTTATTTATGTGTGCGTCACCTTTAATAGTTAAACTAGGATCTTAGGTGAACTGATTTGTCTGCCATGAATCTGTCACGAAAAATTTATTTTGGGTACGTTTAAATATTTCCGATAAATCTACGTAAAAGACATCTCATGAGCATGTCGGGTATCTCTCCTTATGTGTTTTCAGATCGACGTCTCGTTTGAATTATTTTATTATATCTATATGTCTACAAAAACGGCGAGTTAGAGTCATATATTTAATATTGTTAAATTTCAATTACAGCTTTATGGACGATTGACAATTTCTTGTATGGCATATGAATATGCATCGTCCTGCGCTGCTATAGGTACCTCCTTTAAAGTTGTTAGTCGCCCATAAATTGGTTAACGGAATTTCGACGATTTTTATACGACTCCGATTAAGCCATTTAGTAGTCGTCTTGAGGACACAAACTAGTCCGATTTTTACCGTTGGGGTTACCCTTAGGTAATAAAAAGCATTAGTTTTGGAAAAATCCGGGTTTCAACCGTGTAATTGTTGAACTCAAAGATGAACATACTCTCACACTATATCATGTTGTAGGCAATGGACGTCAACTAGGATGATTCCGACAAGTACAATACAGGATATGGTAAATCATCAAATGTACTACGTCGGAAATACAAACTTCGATGATTTAATAAAAGATTATCAAAATAGATCATATAGCTAATGTTTACAATATTTACGTCATATACTAAGTAATTCAAGAAAGTTTGTTGCAACTCTAAATTCAGAAACCACTCAACATATTTGGCAAAGTGTTTGTATTGTGTGTATTTAAAGCTACGCCTCTTCAAATGCAATGTTGTGTATACATCTCCACCTGTTCCGGAGCATGGGTCAAACAACTTTATGTTTCATACTAATATCAGTCCGTTACTGGTATTACCGTTTGTAGCTAGCTTATAAGAAAATCAAATTAGATCAAATCTTCACAGCGGATGTGCCGTTAGGTGCGTTATATGTGGAAGCAATATCGGTGAAATATACACACTTACAAGGAAACACACCAAGCAAAATTAAATTTTAGTGCCAAATCGAAGCAAATGTTGTTAGGTTTTTTCGATTATATATAGATCTGAAACCTAACTAAATGCAAAATTTATGCTATTCCAATCGCATTGACAATCAATCACAATTAACTTAATTGGTTCATCATTTTAAGAGCTACGTCCTTTTACGTGGAATTCTAAGCCGTAGCTTAAACTTTCACGATCGATTCACGTGATTTTGACATCGTACGACTCAGCTCGTCAATGTGGCTCGAAAGCTATGTAAAATTTATTCATATATTGAGGAAAAAATTTCTGGAAATTTTGAAAATAATCATTTTTGGGATAGAAGCTTAGGTGTAACCTAAAGAGGCAATTCTCTTATTACAGGGTATAATTTGTTAAAAACTGATTCGATTTGGCTCACATTCACATTTCATTTGGAAAACATTACGTTAGGTTCATACAGGATGTAGCATGTTATTATAACTCCTTAACAGTTTCATCACCGTTAGCATAAAATTATTAAGGTAAAGTATGTAAGTAAAAATTTAAATTAATGCTGTAAACCCAACGGTCTCAGCGCAGCATCGAATAATTTGAATACATCTATTGCAAAACCCAGTTGAGAGAATTCCATCTCAATCTACAACTTAACAATAATTATTATTACAAGTCCCATTCCGTTATTGTACATTTAAAGTTAGCAAAGACCAAAGTTACATACATTAAGGATTGCTGTTTTAGAAAAGCCTCTCTTGGCTATAAATGTGATATGGCATATATCATGGGTGTCCAAGGTCTATCGTCTGAGGGGAGGGTGATAAATAGAGCGTAGGGGGAGTCCCGCGGGACGGGAAGACAGAAGACAAATGTTTGAAATTTTTAGAAACTCGTGGTATTTACCGATTTTGCTAAATTTTTGCCGATTTTTTCCAACTCTCAGTGTTTTGCTAAAAATTTCTCAATTTTTGCGAATTTGTGCCAATTTACCAAAAATACCTCCAATTTTTGTGAATTATTAAAGAATACCAGTGGAGGGAGAGGACCTGTATTAGCCTTCGGAGAGAGGGTAAATATGTTTCGCAGGAGCTGCAAATTTCAGGGGGTGACCCTCCTCTTTCAGCTACAGACACCAATAGTCATAAATTTGTATATTTGCCGTGTTACACATTATAAACAGTTTAGACACTCATTTCATAAGCTATATTCAGCCGATCCACATAAACACTTTAAGTTCACACAGCTCATATATTTGTAATTTTGTCAAAAGATATTTGTATAAACCCTTTCGTTACTCTTCTACGATTGTCTCGATTTAGTGAATTCGCAAATAATTCCGTATAACAGTAAATAATAGTGAATCAATATTACTTTTCACAAGGAATTTACATACAATATCGTATATAAAAGATTAAACAATATTAAATATTAAAGATTAAATATATTAAAAAATTAAACAATATTTGCTACTACCACCAAGATCTGCACCGACGGCTGCTCCAGGTCAGCTCACCCCGAACACCTTCAACGCAACCGCCGCGACCCTCCTACTCACTAGGGCGTGGCGAGCACAAACACGCTTCAGCCCGTAGTGGTCGGGTATGGGCCAGACGCTCCAGCGCCATCCATTTTCAGGGCTAGTTGATTCGAATCTTTTGTATACATTTGCATGAAACACAACGGAAATACTGTGTGATTCTTGATATATTTTGAAAGATGTATGAGTAAACTTAGGGTCCGCCCCAACCATCTCTTTTGCCATTAGCGATTGACGATCGCTTGTTCGGCGTACGGCGTACTAGCCATCCGTCAACATATAAGAAAACATAATATTGGTGTTTTAGGCAACGCATACAAAACGTTAAGTAACAAAAAATTAATATATTAACGGTTACTTCAAAAACAAGTAACCGATTTGTGACCGTTTGACATTTGAATTGGAAAATTTTTTATCTTATTATCGAACGAAAATTACCCCGTTTAGTGTTTTAACGTCTGTACATCACATGTAATGTTCTCGAACTACGCGTATTATAGTTAATAAAACAAAATGTGATAGCGTAACGAAAAATGCGGAATGCCATTTGCAACGTTGTGCGTTGTGAAACGAGTTTGTGCCAAACAGCAAATAGGTTCATTGTGTTAGCGAACAGAAATTATCGCGTTTTGCAGTCCGTCGTTCTGCGTTCGCTAATAGAAATTTTTGAATTTGGAATTGGCTATTGCAATAAATGTTTTGTTCTCTCACATCGTTTTGTAGATAGTGTCAAAAGAGGATGGTAGGGGCGCAGCTTAAGTTTACTCACCCAAGAAACAAAACAATTCAATGTAAAAATTTATCTATTCGTAGATAATACTCATGCTTACTGCATGACATATATTTAATTGTTTGAAACGTAACGTATATACATTTAATTAAAATATATATAACGTATGATTTGAAACTTTTTTCTGATTTCTCTTACGAAATTGCAATAAATTCGCGCAAACAAATATTTGAATGCATTGTCAGAGCTATATTACAAGTCAATTGTGACACAGACAGCCGTTCGTTTAAAGATTTGGAAGCACCATAACTCGTCCAATAACGTGGTACCACAGTCGTTTGAACTCGTCAAAGCTCTGCGCACAAAAATTTAAATGTACGACTGATTATGCTACAACTATTAGGTATAATTTAATTGTATATTTACCATACATGTCCCAAGGAAATATGTGCAAAACTAGAATGATGAGCTCCATCTTCGTCCTAAGTTTTAATCCTGGGCTTCTGAGTATATAGAATAATGTTTTGCCATATATAAACGTTACTTTTTTCAGTAGTTCCTCAAATTTATATCTCATACCAACACAAAGCACTTTCGCTTAGTTTTCAAGGTCGCCTCTTTCAATCTGACTATTCATATTTTATTTCGTATCCCAGAAACGAGGTTTTTACATTTCTCACAGTAATGATTGCCTGTATATACCCCAATATCAAAACTACCACCGGCACCTGGGCACGATTTTGAGTCTGGTTGGGAGTGACTAGTTATGATAAGACAACTGGAGGAGCCAGCTAAAATAAAACACATATGGGAATGGGTAGAAGCTAAGATTGGAATCTCCCTTACCACTTATGGGCACCTATACCGCAGAAACCCATAACTAGTTACTTCTCATCTCAACCCATATCTTATATGCTCTTCTATTCCCCGCGCACCGAAAGCGGTGCGGAAATTTTTGGGTAAATTGACAAATATTGGAGAAAATGTGGGTAAACCTGGCAGTTTTTTCTTTTTTTGGGGGTGGGCAGAACAAAAATATGAGTGCCCCAATATGATTTCTGAGGGAAGCAGCTATTCACGTCTACTTTTTTCCTGGGTCCCTTGTAACCATAGTTATTTTATTGTTTAGCCAAGCCAAATATTTCAGATGAAATATTTTTGATTCTAGTAGCTGATGTATTATTGTACCTCAATGTTGTCGCGGCTTGCAATCGGTATTCCGTCTTTGAACCATTTTAACGTTGGCATTGGAGTTCCGAGAACAACAACACAAGATAGACGCAGCGATTGCGTAAGAACAACTTGTTCTTCTGAAGGCACATGACCGAGTACAGGGCTCACTGAAACAATGTGTATATACTTTCCGCTATTTATGAAATATTTACGATGGGTCCTGTATTTAACAATATTTAGTTTTAATCATTACACAAAGTTTGGATTGCGTACATTGCTAAAATACGATGTAATGCTATTGAGCTTGTCTGTCCTTAAGTCAGTAATTTCGAACGCATGATTAAACATTTCATAAACTCAGTAAAACAATAATTTGTTGCTGTCCAGCATGCCCGTGCGGCCTGGGATTTCGCGGTCTTTGGTTTCCCTGATGAAATGTCCCCTTGATCGCGCTGCTCGCCACGAAATTTTTTGCCTTGCCTGGTTAAATTTCCTTAGATAATATTTTCTTTCCACTAGTTAGCCACAAGCTCACATAAAACGATATATTTTAAATATCCTATTTCGAAGCTAAATATTTGAAAAAAATTTTGTGTAAATGTAAATAAATTTGTATTGGCAACGTTTCTCGAACATTTGTATTAACTGGAAAAATCAGTACCAAGGAACTTGTAACTATGGTATGATTTCCTGAAGAAAATGTTGCAAGTGTTGCGGTAGTCCATAGTTGGTTTTCAAGCATAGTTATTTGAAATAGTCCTTAAATCTGAAGCATCAGCTCTCCTGATATAAGCAGCTTCTTTAGTGTGCGAATATTGATTAATCTACATTCAACAATGACCAGTCCAATCCCACATGGAAGTCTTTGTAATACAAAATACATATAGTTTTCCTAACCTATATGTAACATTTGCCTATTCTACCATTTATACAACAGTACAATCGCGTTGTTGAATTTGAATGAAAATATTGCAAATAAAAAATGCAATGAAAATATTTATTCAGTTGGAGTTATTTTATCTGTTTATTTGCTGGCTTTTGGCCAGTCCCATTGTGAACAGTTGTTTTCAATGGTTCTGGTTTTACACAATTTAATAGTTAGAAAATAATAAATCTTTCAGCAGCTATTTTAGCAGCAAATACAAAACTAACTAAATGGTTCTGCACAGCTGAAACGTCTAGCCTAGAGCCGGACCTTGAACCATTCAATACAACGTCACTTACCTGTACCATAGATAAAAGTTTAACTGTCAGTGGGGCAGACACGGGGGCATTGGTGGTCATGCCTTCCCCTTCCCAGTTTTGGTTGGCGTAACAAGTTTGTAACTGTAAATTATTTTCAACTGGCAACCTTCAAAGTAGATCTATTAGGTCAACCTCAGGATACATGTGTGCATATCGCAGCAAAAATTTTCACGCGAGAAGTCTGCTAAATATATCGAAATATTTATCATAGTTTACATACGTTTTCAAATTTATAAACAGAACTATTTTCAATACATAACATGAATTTTTTTATTTTAATCATTTTAGTTGTAGCCAGAACCCTTATTTTACAGGTTGGGTATGTACAGATTTTGCATATTTTTTGACATAACACATTTATGTGTCCTGGAATAGCATTAAAAACTTTCATTACGTTCAGTTGTATTTGTTTCTCTGCTTGTGTGCTTCCAACCCTCAGGCTACATTGTGGACGCTACTAAAATTTGAATAGCAACCACGCTTTTGAGCATCATGTGGCTCATCCGAATTATCAGTTACAACTACTTACCGAGACCGGTTAGTACCAACGTGCGTGTCGCTCTTATGACACCGAAACGATTTGTCGCCGTACATGTATAGCGTCCGTTATCCGGAAGGACTGCTTCCCGAATTTGGAGACGTCCGTCTGGACTAACCGATATACGACGATCACTACGGCCCTAAATCAAACAATTAAGATAATAACACCGAAAAGATTTGTCGCCGTACATGTATAGCGTCCGTTATCCGGAAGGACTGCTTCCCGAATTTGGAGACGTCCGTCTGGACTAACCGATATACGGCGATCACTACAGCCCTAAATCAAACAATTAAGATAATAACACCGAAACAATTTGTCGCCGTACATGTATAGCGTCCGTTATCCGGAAGGACTGCTTCCCGAATTTGGAGACGTCCGTCTGAACTAACCGATATACGGCGATCACTACGGCCCTAAATCAAACAATTAAGATAATAACACCGAAACGATTTGTCGCCGTACATGTATAGCGTCCGTTATCCGGAAGGACTGCTTACCGAATTTGGAGACGTCCGTCTGGACTAACCGATACACGACGATCACTACGGCCCTAAATCAAACAATTAATTGATATTTAATTGTACTTTAACACACGAAATGCCAATATCAGAGATTGTGTGGAAAACATTGTGCTTCTATTTAGTCTATGTCGATTTTTGGAGCCGGACGTTATATATTGTAATAAAAAAGCAAAAGCCTTCTGGTGGCGGTTTGGGTTGAAGCAACTTAGGCTTAGTGTTAGGCTCATGCAGAGACCTTGGCTTATGCCTATGGTATATCATGAATTTCGCTTCCACCGATAAAAGTTCCCTTGTCGAAGCTATATTAGAATTATAGCAATTCATGATACTTTGAATAACTTTCTGTGTGGCCGATGATAATGCATGAGTTGAAGTTTTAAGATGTGTAGTCAGGTTACCAAACGAAAACCTAGAATCTTTCAATTCGCTTTAGAAATTCCACGCCGAATCTATTGTGGTTTAATACGGTTATGTTAAAATTAGTTATGATTTTATTTAAAAGCAAACACTGCCATCTTAAAAATTTATGATACTTTGAATAAGTTTTTGTGTGGCCGGTGCTAATGCATGAGTTGAAATTGTAAGATGTGTGCAGACAGATGACAAAATGAAAACATAGAATCTTTCAATTCGTTTTAAAAATTCCACGCCGAATTTATTCCGACAATGCCATCTGACAATGAGTATGTAAATGACTGATCTCAGATTTCAGAAATATTAATTTTGATGATATGTATAATATTTTAGAAAATATATTGCTGCACGACTGATGTTAAAAGATATATTTCATGCAATACGACATAGGATTACAATACGATTTTTTTTTCAAGAAAACTGACTTCAAACCGTAATATTAAAAATAATAACAAACTGCTACGTCGAAAAATACAGAGCCGCCATCCAAAAGATTTCAATATCTCAGCTGTTATTCCAAAGTTGTGGTGATCAGTTCTGCATAATTGTCGGCTATAGAAAAAACACGTGATAGTGTTTCAGGACATCATTGACAACTAGTCATTCCAGTTTGTCTGGAACTAGTGAATCCTTTTTTTTTCTAAAATAATGGTTCAACCCCAGTGGAAATATAAACATACATACAGAAAAAATTATATGTATATACACTATATATAGTACACTCGAGCGGACCGAAGCGTTTTTGTTACACGTGATAGTGTGTCAGGACATCATTGACAACTAGTCATTCCAATTTGTCTGGAACTAGTGAATCCTTTTTTTTCTAAAATAATGGTTCAACCCCAGTGGAAATATAAACATACATACAGAAAAAATTATATATATATATATATATACACTATATATAGTACACTCATTAGAGCGGACCGAAGCGTTTTTGTTTTCGTCAAAGGGGAAAAATCGAAACCGTTTGAACACCTCAATAACTATTGGGCCGACTTTCATTTTTTGTTTAAAAGGCGTAATATCCTTCAGATGCAAGAGATATAGTTTTGTCAAAATTTGTTTTAGTTAATTAGTAATTATATAACTAATTTCTTAAGCGGGTTAGCCTAGTTTTAGCGTTTTCAAGCAAAAACTGCATATTTTTCAATAAATAATTACTGTAAATCTGTTATTTTGGCGCGTATGCTGAATCACGAAATGCTTATTAAGAATATGATGTTTATTACTATTTGAAGATGTGAAAAAAACGTGCTAATTAGTTAGTTAATAAGCTAATTATTAATTAGTATATTTTTAAAATTTCGAAGCGCGCATAAATGACAAAGAATTGCACACGGAGTTTTCGATGTCGTTGGGCACGAATGTGAAATTTCTGAAGCTCTAAAACTTTGCTGTATATGCCAATTAGTTAGTTAATTAATTAGCTAATTGGATAATTTTATGCAAATTTCAAAATCATCCCAATTTGGTCCGCTCACTTTTCGTAATTTATTACGTTTACTAGTATATACCTAATTGTGACTAGATGCTAGAAACTATTTGCATGTCTGTTGTTATTGGTGATCCATCAAAAATTTTTAAAGTTTGATTAAACGAGCATGCAAATATAGAGCATTAAACGTGTTGCCGACGGCCGATGGCTGATAACGGTTGCTTGACGAATTTGACGGCTGTTGTCCAATACTATTCCATATTATTAACTTTTGTAGTATAACTATTTCAATAGTACACAGTACGACAGGCCCGTATTATTTTAGCTTTACGTGGCTACGTCGTTCAAGTTACTGCGAGTTGATAGGTCATAATATAATAAATATAATAAATGTTGTACTCACGCAAACTTAGCTAAATGTTTTATTTCCGTTTTGGCAAACGTTAAAATTTGTGTTTTTTGCAGATATGCAGCAGTTATATTGTTGGATCCGTGGAACATTAAACCAAGTAATGTGGCTCAGCTAATGGAATTGAAATAAATTTACAGTTTAGTAATCTGTCGGCTTTCAAATAATCGCTTAAATCCTGAATAACATTTAGATCATACCAAACAGACATCCAGTAAACTCGATTAATTGGTATCAATCGTTCACAGCTGGAACCGATTGGAATATACTTTTCAAGAATACAGACGTTAGTTCCGGACCGGAAATTTCTTAAATATATATATATTTCGTAGCCATATATACATTAGGATGAACTCAACAGTATCAGCTGTCATAAAATCGTCATATGCATGTTAAACACATGAGTAAATATATCCAACTATTCCAAAGCAAAACATTACAGAAGTGAAATATAGACAAATGCAATATCTTTGTCCACAATATTGGTTTTGTCAATTTATGACGTAGTTTGGACGACGTTAGTAAAATATCAGCGATATAATATGCAGCTTACATCGACTGTCATAATTAAACCAAATACCGCCCATCACGCTATAGTAACAACACAAGAGCTACCACTTATTCGATTAGGACATAAAATTGGTACTTTTTGGTCTCCCATTCAATTGATACTAAAAGTGTTATTCGGTAGATGTCAAGCCTGCAATTGTAGTAGCTTATGTCATCTGTACAGTGGAAATTTTTATCACGTCCTTCAGCAGTTATCACGTTTAGACGGAAATAACAAATTTCGATATAATTGTAACCAAAAATTAGGATTTGATTATCTCTGCTCTTGGAAAGGGAGTCACGTAGA
>JASANE010022375.1:0-24358 GCA_030248225.1 Trileptium ribeirensis | reverse complement strand
TGCCTTTGGTTACACCTCAGGTGGCGCGAAGTTAGTGATTACGGACGGCGGCGCGCGAGGCTCAGAGCACGCAATAATCGGTTGTTGAATTATTAGTTGCAACAGCATTCACCGAATTAGCATAGTATAACGGTAAAATATGTCAAACATTATGTAATTCTGCAGTTTTAAAATTTTATTAAAAAACATTGTAGTTTAAATAATTTTCTGATTTTGTACATTTCTGATTATGTATTTATTTCTCATAAAGTTCTGCTAAAAACTATTGCAATTTATAAAACATTAAGCACCTTCCTTCTGCGCTATTGTTCTGCGAACGTGTTCACTTTGTTTAGCAATTTCAGGCGTCGAATTTTCCTTTTTTGCATTAAAGTCTGCCTATTACCCAGGAGTAACTCAGCAATCTACATATTACCCGAGAGTGTTTCTTCATTTCGGCGCATGCATTCTCATCTCGCCTGCTCACTTCACAGTACTTGATAAGTTTGACGGATAGGCATTTTTATTATTACTATATCTATTCATACAACAGAAACAGCATTATACATAACACAAAAATCTAGAATGCTGAGCCTAAAACATGAACAAAAAATGTTTAACCCACTTTGATTAAAGCAACATAATGGTGTGGGGTGAGGCAGAGACCCTGATATTTAAAAAATTATAGCACTAAAACAGACATTCGGGACAAATGTGAAATCTAAATGCGATATATCAATTCATATTCCTTTTTGCTCATTGTAACCGAAACATGATTTATTTTTTAAAGTTTACTCTTAAGCCTTATCCTAGCAAGAAACGGAATTGAAAAATTGAGCTCTAACCATATGAACATACAAACGTGTACCTATGATATTCACAAGTAACGTGCATGAAACTGTTAAACTGTACTGAACTTCTTGAATAATATCTCGGAAAGCTATTTCTCATTGACTAGCTAGAATTTCCAAGTTTATTCTGTGTCTGCGCAAAAACAATTAAGAAATTGATTTCATATTATAACAAGATTCTCCTTAAATTAATGTGTTTTTGTTTCCAAACGGTTAGCTAAACTGAAACTTACTGAAAAATCGGTTAGCTATTTTATCTATTTAGTTTCAACCATAATCACATCTGGCACAAGCCTTTTTGAAATCATATGCTTAATTTTTATTGGAAATTTTATCAATCTACGAGACTTATTCCTTAGTACTACTTGTCAAGAGAAACACGTTTATATGTCAAACAGCATTTGGTGAACAATTAACGATTCATGTTAGTCCCGCATTTGGCAAAAATTTTCCTATTTGAAACTAAATTGCGCAAAATATGTTTAAGCGTATGTTTGCACACGCTTGTCCCTCACTCTCGTATTGGAAATCAGTGAAAACACCAAGACACTCTTAGCGGTTTATGTGCGCCGTTCTAAACGCAAAATTTGCAGGCGGCACCTCGTCCTATTTCATGAAACGTTGTACGATAAAATACGGTAAATGGTTAATTGTTAACCTGTTGTACTGTATTTTTTGTGTTACTTTTATTTTTTATAAATATTTAATCTGCAAAAACTATTGGGATTAACTTCATGAGGTACACATTGAAGCAGATCTAATATGAAAATGGGCGTAAAAACGCTAAATAATATAAAAAATTGTACATAGATAAAATATTTAACTGACTCACACATGTGATAATTTTTTCTTATTAAAAACCATATACCTTTAGCGCGCTAAAAATACAAATAAATGCCGCAATTTGTGAATTAAATGCTTCTTTTCTAACTTATAATTTATATTTTTTCTTTAAGAGGGGGAAATGTTTTTACCCATTATAATATTTTGTACAAAGGTATGTTCTCCTTTTGTTTTCTGTTTTTTCAAATAACATTAAATACATTTTTCACGGTAGCTAGAATTTTTTCCCCTGCTACAAAACTGAAATTTCTATAGCATTACTGTATCTTTTCCCGGACAAATTATAAGCTTCAGACGGTATAGTGGGGATTCTAGACTCGTTTAGTATAATGTCGCGAAAGGTGCAGTAAGTTGATTTGTTATTACTGGCTTTAGTGGTGATTTTTTCACTACCTGTTTTCCTGGCACATTAACTAACCGAAGTTTTGTAAATCTTCCAGTATATAATTAAACATATACTCAAACTCGTCACTGCAAGTGGAAATTTTTCTGATAACGCAGGTTTCCTGTAACAAAATGCCGGACGATGAAGCAAAAAAATTTAAAATTTAATGATGATTCGGAGATCAAGAAAAGTACATAGTTTCAAGCTAACGCTTAGACTTAGGCTTAGACTAGCACTATCTGTAGCCATAGCTTAGTGAGGACAAAACGTCATATATATCACTGGAGGGAAAATAACTAATGTTTTTAAAGAACATGCTATACGACTACCTATAAATATATATTGCAAGTACAAAAGTAAAAAGGGCCTAGTATCCAGGTATTGATAAATAATGCCACCTTAAAGATATATATTATTACATTCGGAATTTCTGAAACTAACCTTTAATTCTGCAAAAATTAAGTTTTACCCTCTGAACTCAAAGATGCACACGTACGGACACATGTTGTTCCAAGCTGTAGGAATTGCCGTTGCGTCGCAGTCAATATATCGCTACAAAATACTGCTTTGAAATATTAGTATTAATTGTAATGAATTAGAAACCAATAGTCTTAGCCCAGCCGGCTTCTTACTGCGTTACTGCATTAATGCAGTAACGCAGTAAGAATGCATTAATGCAGTAACGCAGTAAGAAGCCGGCTATTCTATTTTTAGCATAAAGTTTATAACTATTGGTTTCTAATTTGGTACAAATTTACGGTATGATGCTTGGAGCAGTATTTGTAGCGATCTGTTAGTGACTCCCAACGCGACGGCAATCCCTGCCTACAGCTTGGAACAACATGTGTCCGTACGTGTGCATCTTTGAGTTCAGGAACAAGGGGTAAAATTTAATTTTTGCAGAATTAAGGTTTAGTTAAGCAAACCGAATGTTAATAATATATATTTTTAAGGTGGCATTTTAAAAAAATATATATTATAATATGATATATTTTCTATAGCGGCACCTTTTCCTTTTGTACTTGCAATCCTGTATTCTTATCGTATAGTCGTATGGCCCAGCATGTTCTTTCTTTATTCTAAAAAACATTTTAGATTTGTTTCCTCCAGTGATACATATATGACGTTTTGTCCCTCTAAGCCTAAGGCTATGGCTACAGATAAGTCTAAGTCTAAGCCTAAGTCTAAGCGTTAGCTTAAAACTATGTCTTTTCTTGATAGCTTTGGATCATCATTAAATTTTAAATTTTTTGCTTTGGTGTCAGACCATTGTTACAGGAACACTTGGCATTATCAGAAAAATTTCCCACTTGCAGTGACATTTAAGTATATGTTTAATATATACTGGAAGATTTACAAAACTTCGTTAGTTAATGTTTGCCAGGAAAACAGGTAGGAATTATGAAATCACCACTAAAGCCAGTAATAAATTGCAGTACAATCCAACTTACTGCGTTGAAACTACACCTTTCGCGACATTATACTAAACGAGTCTCAATCCCACTATACCGTCTAAAGCTTATAATTTGTAGAAAGGGTCGCTTTTTTAGTCAGCTCAATTATTAATGCTATAGATACAGCAGTTTCTAGCAGGGAAAAATTCTAGCTACCGTGAAAAATGTATTTGAGTTAATGTTATTTGAAAAAACAGAAAACAAAAGGAGAATATACCTTTGCTACAAAATATTATAATGGGTAACCTTTCTTCTTAAAGAAATATAAATTATAAGTTAGAAAGAAGCATTTAATTCACAAATTGCGGCATTTCTTGTATTTAGCGCGCTAAAGGTCTAACGGTAGATGGAACTTCATAGAAAAAATTATCACATGTGTGAGTCAGTTCAATGTATCTATGTACAACGTTTAGATATATTTTAGCGTTTTTACGCCCATTTTTCATATTATATTAGATCTGCTTCCCAATGTGTCTAATGAAGTTAATCCCAATGATTTTTGCAGGAAAGACTACATCGGCCATTTTCTAATCTGCTCTGAACATGGAAATCAGACACCAAATGAGGAAGCAGAAAATCAAATATGAATTTTTTGTACGCCCCTTTCAATACAAACATTTAAGTTAATTTAGTTAAAAGTATAAATATTTTATAAAAATACATTTGAAGTAACACAAAAATACAGTATACAACAGGTTAACAATTAACCATTTACATATTTTATGTATCGTACAACGTTTGATGAAATCAGGACGGTGCCGCGGATCAAATCCCGATTACGTTTGTGAGAACGGCGCACATAAACCACTGAGCTGTCTTGGAGATGTCACTAGGTTACAAAGAACGTCGATCGTAAAGTGAGGGAAGGACAACGTGCATGCAAACATACGCTTAAACATAATTATTTTGCGCAATTTATTTCAATATGCGCCAATGCCAAATGCCAGAGCTGAGCATGAATCGGTTTTAATTGTTCACCAAATGCTGTTTGACATATAAACGTGTTTCTCTTGACAAGATAGTACTAAGGAATAAGTCTTTTTTCGTGATAAAATTTCCAATAAAAATTAAGCATATGATTTCAAAGGCTATGCCAGATCGTGATTATGGTTTGTTGAAACTAAATATTTCGATAAAATAGCTAACCGACTAAGTTTTTCGGTAACTTTCATTTTAGCTAACCGTTTGGAAACAAAAACACGTAACTTAAGGAATTGCTGTTATAATATGAAATCAATTTCTTAATTGTTTTTGCATAGGCATTAGACACGGATAAAGTTTTGGAATTCTAGCTAGTCAATGAGGAATAACTTTCAATTATCCTCTCAAGAAGTTCAGTACAGTTTAACAGTTTCATGCACGTTACTTGTGACATGTCATAGGTACACATTTTTGTATGTTCATATGGTTTCAAGCTACAACATATACGACTCGTTTCTTTTTGTAGGACGTAGTTTCAAGTAAGACTTTCAGAAATGATCATGTTTCAGTTTACCGATGGGCAGAAAGACAGAATACTGACATAGGTTTCTGTTGTGTGTCGACCATTAAATTTCACATTTGTCCGATGTCTCGATTGCATTGTTTTAGTGCTATAATTTCATAAACTTAAAACAAATAATGTTATCAGGGTCTCTATCAACCCACGTTGGCTACCAAATTCCACACCATTTATGTTGTTAATCAAAGTGCATTGAATTTATTAGTGTTCATGTTTTAGCTACACGTTCTAGATTTTTGTGTTATGTATAATGACTATTCTGTTGTATGAATAGATATAGTAATAATAAAAATGCCTATCATTCAAACTTGCTGGCAATCTACTATCGTTGAAATAGAAATGAGCAGGCAATGAGAATGATGCTTACGCCAAAATGAAGAAACACTCTCAGGTGAGTAATATGTAATCATTTCTGCTGAGTTACTACTGGGTAATAGCAGACTTTAATCCGACCAAAAGGAAGATTCAACCCTGGAATTGCTGAACTTAAAGATGAACACGTCCGCAAACAATGCGCAGGCAAAGGAAGGTGTAATGTTTTTATAGATCGCGATAGGTTTTAAATTTTATTAAATAGAATACATCATCAGATGTACAAAATAAGAAATCTTAATTTCAATGTTTTTTAATAAAATTTTAAAACTAGATTACATAATGTTTGACATATTTACGTTATATACTATGTAATTCGTGAATGTTTGTTGCAACTATAATAATTCAACAACCGACCGAGAGATATCATACATGCATATACTCTGAAGCCTCGCACCCACCACCGCCCCTGAGGTCGTGATCGTCCACTTTTTTCAGCACCACCTAGAATTCTTCCCCTGAGGTGATCTCCCGACCCGTTAACCCTGAATACCACCCACCAGAGAACTTGGAACGTCAGCATATCCGAGGTATATATTTGGCTGGTTTTTGTATTTGCTGCGATTATAGCTACAACTGCAATATTATGCATATATCTTTGCCTGGTCGGAAGCAGGGGCGAATAATACCATGTGTCAGCTTAATACAAGCCATTTTAGCTATTATCGTTTGTAGATAGGTTGTGATGGATACAAGTTGGCTGAAACTTTCACAGTGGAAGTGATTTTAGGTGGCTTACCTGTGGAAATGATATAGCTCGGTTGAAAAATACAATTTAAAATTTAAATTTTAGTTTGTATCTAAGAAAATTTTGTTGAAGATTTTCGGTGTAGCACGCCAGAAACTATCTAATCTCAGTAAATGTAGTAAATGTAGCTTGCTATAACATTCCTTTATGGGTTCAGTTGCACTAGCCATTTAAGTGACAGGTTGAGGCTTAATCCATTAACCCATGAGTTAAGCAGAGCTTTACACCATTCGACTCTGCTCGCCAGCGCAATTCACATGATGTAAAAATTTATACATCTGTTGAGAAAAAATATTTTCAAAAATTTTTAGCACCAGGGGTAAACAACAATTGAAAAAATGTCACATATATGGTTGTAATGGAGATTTTTAATCAAACTTTAGAATGTTATGTTTTAATTAAAATTTAGGATACCGCCTGTTTAACCGCCTCTAAGCGCTGATTCGAATTGTACCAAGATCAACGGCGTTTCTTCAAAATTCACCATTCCTATGTTTTTCTGGAGACCTATAATCAAAAAGACCCATTTTGATATTTTAAAACATTTGTAACCTGCGCTAAACCCTGGTCCAATTTGGCTCACATGTTCACTGCGCGTAATCGTTACATCGGGTGCGTGAAGCAGCCTAGTATCATCAATGCATCATACTGCTTCAGTATTGTTCGTATAAATGTATTAATGTATGTAAGTAAACTTAAATTCATGATCACGACACAGCATGTAGTATTTGAATGCACAGGGAAAAGTGACGTGAACAAGCATATATTTTATCCACTTCCTATTGTACACGGCAATACATGAATAGGTATATGATGGCCACACGGACAACATCTATTTGGATAAGAATATAAAATAATCGTTTATTTGTTAAAGAATATCAAAACTTCGTTTTGATCGCAGATATTTGATGTGGCAGTTGCATGAAATACTATCGAAAGTTTAAAATTTGGTGATACGTAATATAAAATTTGTTTTGCCAAGTCTAGTTGTTAATACAATTGATGCCATTGAGTTGGGATAACATGTGAGACTGAAAAGGTTTTTGTGGCGGATTGTGCACACATCAATGATTTACTGTTAATGATATTGAAGTTAGGCAAATCGCAAACCTTTTAATCAAATTTAACCCACCAATCCCGAAGCAAGGAGTCAATGGGGCTTGTTTCTGAGTCATCGGATCCCCATCCCCGAGGCCCTAGGTCGATTGTATTGGATTACTTTTCAAATTAAATTATGTGCCACAAATTAATACACTGATAACTTGTATAATATAAAAAGACAATCTTTCATACCTTGGTCATTATGGTAGTCGCTATTTTTATATTTCAGTTGCTAAGCCATACTGCGTGGCTACATTCAACATCGGCATACATGCTTGATCTCCAAGGTCGCACGGAAGGCGGGCGGCAGCCAGCGGTCAGTCTTCGGCCTGTCCGAGAGGGGTCAGCTGGTCGACTTGGGGAGGGTGTGTTGGTGCGAGCCTTCGGCGCCTTATAGGGCCACACGTTGCTGAGCACTGGTCAGGCGGGAGCGGTCGGTGAGGGGTGCCCGGCGTCTCAAGGAGTAACTCCCTATCGCCTATGAGCATGTATGATCAACGTCAACGGGGTTCCCTCACAGTACTCTGATAAATATATAAGTTCTGAATTGCAAATACTATGCTAAGTAATATACCACTTTTATGAGGTTTCGAACTAAATTCGATGAACCGATTAGGTCTTGCAATCTGTAATGGAGGTAGTTTGTACAAAACAAGCGAGATTTAATCAATACTAAACATTAAACCGCGCTTTGTTCCTTAGAGATTGTATTTTGGCTTTGTTGTCACCGAAGATGCAAAATTGTAGGGAGGAGAAAAGGACGGATTGTGTAAGGACTATGTACAGCATATATACAGGTACTCAGCATTTCGGGATGACATATAGGGCAAAGTGATAGGCCCATTTAGTTCAGGTCACATGCTTCTGGGATAGGATCGGTGGCCACCCGCCGCATTGCGATTGGCGGCAGTCAAAGGAACAGAAGTCTTCGGGTTGCCTCCGACTCTAGATACCGTCGACCACTTCCCTTTTTCACACATGCGGGTTGCTATAAATTTATATCAACACCACAAGCTAACAGCAATTACAGTCACCCCTAATAGTATTTTAGATGCGTATATCGTACATTTTGTACGGACTCATTTGTTTTCATTGCGGAATCTTTATCGTGAACTGTCAAACTCGGAGTATCGATGTTCTACTTGGTACGTTATTAAGTTGGTTTTTAAAATAATATGTTCTCTATGGAACGAATTTGAACTTTTTAAACGAACAGCTTACAGTTTATGCTATAAGCGTGTATCAAGGTATAACTTGAAGGTTTCGAACGCATATGTATCTATTAGTGTTGTATAAAGTTATCTGAATTTTTAAAACGGATGCGCAAACGCAAAATAATCAAAATTTAGGCTATCAATATTTAGAAAGACTAATTTCGATTAACGGTTTACTTCTTAAATTGCCACATTTGTCAGCGCGTACATTGCAAATCGAGCAGCAGTCATAGTTTGTTCAATACTGCACGAAATACACAATAGTTTAGGCAGTAAAGGGTTAATAACAAGTCGGGTCGTATTCAAATCATGACACATTAAATCTGAGACAATCTTCTGTATCGCTTTAAAAATTTGGATCGCGTTTGATTATGTTTAAAAATATATCCATATATTTTTATCAACTGATTATAAGTTTGTTATCTTTAACGTTTAGATCATGCCTGTGCTAACTGCTCCATTCCTGTATTCAAAAAGGTTCAGACATAGGTACCGAACAATCATATCACAATAGGAACTGTCGTCACAGCCCACTCTAGCGTGATCTGCTCCTAATATACTTTAGCAGAAAAGGTGTATGTTGGGCACCTAATCATTATTCTTATTTGTTTTATCTTTTGACAAAACAGTTGCTTGCTGGTAACTTTACCGTTTTGTCGAGGTGAACATATCTTTATGCAATTGACCAATCATCCAGACATTGAATTACCATGACGTAACAGTTGTTTTTGTGTATGAAAATTGCCGTCACTACAAAGCTGCTTTTAAATTCTGTCGTAACTGCTTGATAAATACGTTTCTGTAATTGTTATGTAAATATAGGTAGCAGTTTTTTGTTGCGACACACACTATTTTGCACAATTTACCACCGATATCAGTTTTTAATGGATTTTTTGGATAATTTAGACAAAATCTTATGCGCTGATCGTACCGATGGGCTACATTCAAGCGGAAAGGGCGCGTGCTCACCAATATTTGTTGCGTGCAAACGTATGTTCAGTTTACCCTTTTCGATAAAATCATGTTTTATACTTTAATAACAATAATTAGTAGTATGTCTCAAAAGCTAGGCAATATTGAAATACTCAAAAATATAGTACTTTGTAATAATTTAATTTGTTTTATGAAAGGCTTGACCAATATAACTTTTAGTGGCGGAAGTAAAGTGTATGCTGTGTTGTTATTCGTGTATTGAGCTTAAGCCTTAACCTTAGCCTAAGCTAAGAACCCTATATGCACCATATACTAAGACTAAGCCTATATTGGGGGCTTTGAAAATGGCAATCCAAACAGATGTTTCCTCGTTGGAAAGTATTCTTTTAGTTGAAAGGATAAAAATTTATACAGTAAAATGTAAGAATGACGAAGAAAATGCGATAGATGCCGACAGATAGCCAAAATTTATTGATTTCTTTGATTTTTCGACCTAATATTAACAAATATAAATAGATAAGCTAAACCTACGAGCTGTATCACCCCATG
This sequence comes from Trileptium ribeirensis, assembly GCA_030248225.1. Taxonomy (NCBI): domain Eukaryota; kingdom Metazoa; phylum Nematoda; class Enoplea; order Enoplida; family Thoracostomopsidae; genus Trileptium; species Trileptium ribeirensis. The sequence goes on along the minus strand of JASANE010022375.1, from coordinate 14,428 downwards.
GAATTGGTGGATTATCTGTTTCCTCTAATCTTTGAAGTTAGGTCTAGTATTAATCTTAATGGTAGGCCTCGCGTATCCTTTAGTTGCCTTAGAGCATAATAGGTCCAAAAATAATAATCTAACAGCATTTGTCTGACTTATGCAGTAGTTGGTCTACAATTACAATACAACTATTATTTTATGATTACAATTATTTTAAGTTTTAAAAACAGGCGGGAAACACGAATTTAAGTCATGTCCAATTGGCTTTGCGTTCGATTCTCAGCAAGAAATTTGTGTGGCTCTCAATGAAACGAAATCATGCCAGCGGGTTCGTTCGGATTTAGGTAAACGACGTCGTCGTCCTGCGATAACTTTGGGACTAACAAGTACACGACACATGTTGCTTACAACCGCTAGCTCAACAGAAACTGTTCAAGGATGGCAAACGATTAAAGAAGCTGTACCAATCGCAGCTAGTAAGTTTTTACTGGATATGTTTCGAGTTTGTTAGGGTAAAACGTTATGGGTAATATTTATATTAAAATAATAAATGCACTCTCAAATTTTTTTTGAGAACCACAGAATTTAGTAACACCGCTTCACGAAAAAAGCTTATGTAGAGGAACTAACGGTTCATGACATTACGTTCTGTTTTGGAGTTTTAGTACAGCATGTGATATACGTTGTTGTATATATGTTGTGATCAGATATTGATGAAGTACATAGCGGCATTTGCGCCAAATAATCTTGGCTGGAATCTATTGAATACTTCCAGTCCTTCCAATTGTTTGCTTCTTTTTTCAAGTTTTCCAACCAAATCAATAACATACTGTAAAACAAAAATTGCGTATTAGTTTGAACTTAAAACGGATTTAATTGAGTTTGTTGCTACAATCTGAATGTGGCTAAATATCAAGCCCAAACTGCGCCGCTACATTGGCAGTCCGTAAGAATGACAACAAGTGTGTAACATTTGACGATATCAATAGTGAAATTAGTAGGTGTATAAAAAGAGTAGAAAGGAGAAGATGTGTGGGCGGTAAAAGTTAATATTAATTGCATCACGTGAGCATATCAACCAAAACTTCCATTCTCATGTTACGATTTGATAAATACAAATTATTTTATTAAAAATCTAACAATTCAGCAAACATTAAAAATAATTTGGGAATATGTACCACTGGACTCCAAGCCCATTACATGGATATGCTATGAGCAAGATACAAAATAAACATAGTCAGTTTAATTATTTTATAACTTTTTGTCTTAGGTTCGATATGCGGAAAGAAAAACCATGGTTTGATCCATGATCCATTATCTAGCTGCAGTGTTACGTATTATCAGTGCAACAGTGAGGTGGTTAAGCGGTTGTCGTGCCCTAGACCGCTGTATTTTGATCCGTTTTCTGACCGATGCTTGTTCAAAAATCAAATACCGGCATGTATAAATACGTCCACTCTTGTGCCGCAAACTGAAACGGTAAACAATCGGATTGCCAAAGACAAACACTCTATCACTATGTTTACTAAGAAACATGGTCAAGCTATTTCTGGAAGAAACGAGATAACTCAAAAACATCAAGGCTCGCCAATATTTGGTAACATCACACCGTACTCAAAAACTGTGGCTACAATGTCCCTGACTCCGATGGAACTGAGTCAGACCTTAAGGTCCGAATCCGTGTCGCCAAGCGAACACAGTCCATACCCTGATCGATTGTTATCGACCAAAGGATTGTCGAGTAGCGCAAACCGCAGGATAGATAGTCCTACAAAACGCAGCGGACTTACCGAAGATCTTAAAAGCATTCCAAATAAAACCACATGGCAACTTAAATCAAAAATTTACAGTACTTTTTATAGTACACGTCCATGGCCTTATTACTATTATCGAAGGAGAAAACAGTCTCATATAACACCTGCTAATAAAAAACAACCACATCCTTCTATCGCTATTACCAAAAAGCTTTATGGTTATAGTCCGAGTTACGAAAACGAATTGCTAGCGAAACTTCCATCCTTCGTTATGAAAAACTCAACAAGCGTCGTAAATTTTAAGACTAGTCAAACGTTGAGCGAAACAAGCACTTCTAAACGTGTTACCGTTTTATCAGAGCAAAATGCAATATCTCCAAAATATGTAATAGTTACGTCACTGTCAACAATATCCGTGTCTGAGACAAAAGTTCCAAATCAAACTACGATGGCAGCGCCTAAAACGAATCAACGCTATTCGAAACCACGTTCCTCAACGAACGAGTCACTAAGTCGATTGAAACAATCAGAACAGATAAGGCATCGACAGCGTCAGCAGCAACAGAAGAAATCGGAACAAACCAGCGCAAGACAAAGTACAAGAACGAAAATAGAAATTGAAGAAGAAAAGCCGTCAGCAACAGCTAAAATTCCCGATCATATTCAGTCGTTATCTCGAACACCAAGTAAGGTTTATTTGGATTGACAGGTAGAATTGGTTTTGATGACAGGTAGCAGGTTTGACCCATCTAGTTCCTGAACTCAAAGTGGAAATACCACCGTTGTCGATTATTGCCGGCAAGGCTAGGTATCCCCAATAATTATTCATGTACTGTAAGAGATACACTTGTATCATAATAAAATTTACGGAATCAGAAGTCGAGTTTGACATTTTAGCAAAAGCTCAGGAAAAATAAATTGTATGGAACATTTACGTTAGATATCGCATAGTTTGCGCAATCTGGTTGCAACTCATATAATTCTAAACCGATTGTCATAATCAGCTAAATCATTTTCTTAAAATGCTTTTAAGGATGCACATACCAAGTACCAAGATTCGGGCTTATATCTTGCCGGGCAAGCAGGGGTGGAATACCAATATGTTACGGGCTAAAATAAAACCGGTTTTGTTATAGTCACCATTGTTGTTAGTTATCTGATTTGGATGAAGTTTTAAAATTCTGCGGTAGCTAACTTGACTGCAATAGTTGTGATATCTCCACAAGGACTGCTTCACTAACGGGAATTCCGACAAAACTTTAAATACAAACTGCTGTGACATATTTCTTTTAAACCAGAAACACTCAAACTCTAACAAATAATAACTGCAGTGGAATTTTTTTACGGAATGGAACGCTTTGCAACTTATTACGTTGTGTATTTGTGTGATTGCACCTAAATATTTTTTGTGTGTTCTAGACGCCCTACGGAGGAACCAACATCGCTGTCAACAGCAAAAATGAGGAATGGCAAAAATAGTACAATAAGATGCAAATTATCCGTGGAATATTATACTTTCATCATAAATATAACAATTGTTTAATAAAGTTTCTCAAAGGCCTTCCTGTATTACTGGCGCAAGTTTACGTAACAACTTTCAATTTAGTAAACTGCGGTATTTCAGAATAAATTGTGCTATAAAACATATATTCTAGGTCGGCTAACCTTAACGGAAAGTTTGTCACTCGTGGGCTCCCAGAAATTTATATTATATATACAGATATTCAGTATATTTATTCTTTTCAGTATTCGACTGTGCTCAAAAAATCGACGGAAAATACGCTCATCCCTTGTCCAATTGTAGCCAAATATATTTCGCTTGTACCAACGGATCTCCGTCAATAGAAATGTGCCAACCTGGGTAAGTTTTTTGTTATATAAACATCTGTACAAGATTGTCATCAGTGTAAATAGAACATGCTCACGTCGCACTTTTTGCTCAAATTTTGAGTTCGAATCAAATGTTGACCGAAATTTGTTCAAAGTGTGACTGATAATTCGCAATATAAAATATTGCAAATCACAATGCTTCAAAATTTGACCCGAAATTTTGAGCTTAAAAACTTTCAAGTTCTGTTCTGAGGTTCTATTTCCTAGGGCTTGATTGGCTAAAGTAATATGCTAGAAAAGCTTTAAAATCTTGAGAAATAAAAATCATACATTCAAAAGAACTTGACATTGTCTTGTCAAGAGTGGCATCTTGTCAAGAAGATGTTGATATTTTGATTATTCTAAAGTATACTTACCTTACATTGTAATTTATACTTGTCATTTAGCCAGTAAAAGTACTTGCACATGTGCCTAAAGGAGAATTGGGTGAAATTATATCATATGGGTAATTTTAATATTCATTGGTGTGAAAAACGACTTTAATCTTTAGTTATAATCAGTCATCGAGTCGTCATGTCCCTAAACTGGTTGTCATGAACTAAATAAATTCAATACTTACGACGAAGGTATAAGTAATAACCTTGCTTACAACGCAGATAATATTTACAACTAGCACGGCAGCAGAAAATAGTCTTTGGCTGAAATTTCTAGGTATGGAGATTGAGTATTTTCTCTTTATAGAAATGTATTACAGCAATGTATGGCAGGGCCTTCGCTGAAGGATCATATACGAGAGGCGCTCAAAAATTATTTGAGCCTACCGCACCAAACAGTTTTTTAACCAGGGTCGGCTCTACTCTATCCCAAATGCTCAAACCATAAGATACCTTACGAATTGGGTGAAATTATATCATATGGGTAACTTTAATATTACTGATGTGAAAAATGACTTTTATACGAGAAGCGCTCGAAAATTATTTGAACTCTACCGCACAAAACAGTTATTTTAACCAGGGTCGGCTCTACCTTATCCCAAATGCTCAAACTATAAGATACCTTACCTCTTTATCCGTTGTTTCAAAGATCTTCCTCTTCGGGCTAGTAAACTTGGTTCTTTCCTATATACAAAGACTTATCAACTTTTGATAAACTAAATGGTATAACTTTGAGTTGCTGATAAATGAATGCCGCGTCGCTGACAATATTGAGTATATATAATCACGGTAAGTAATTTACATGAACTGATTTATACCACAAGTATAAATCGAAACACGTGGTTTCAAATAATGCTGAGAAATTACCTGCCATTTGAGATATCAACAAAAAATTCCCAATAACAAAATACAATTACTGCATACTCACAGACAGTGCAACTTCATTCGCCTAAGCGAGAATAAAAATTTACTTTCTTTCCAAATAAATTTCATTACGTCCAATAGAACAGCATAATTTATGCATAGCGCAGCATCGCGGGTCGGTCGCCGGTTTTGAAGGGCGATTAAATGACAAACTCGGAGACTAAAAATAGGACCAATCACATATTAACTTTTGCTGCATGAATTAACGTGTATTTCCTAAAAATGTTAATCAAGCCTTTGCCGCGTCGGTGATTTAAGCATGGATCGTTGGGGTGAAAGTAGTGTACGCTATCCACTAAGCCATGTACGACATGGTGTTAGGTTCGTTAGTGAACCTCGCAAAGTAAAGACATAACGTCACAAGGGTGACACAAATAATATATTTACTACCATCTCTGCTAAAAAAATGGCCAAAGTAACCCCGAGCGGTGTAAGTGTAATGCATGCCATTCCATTAAAACTTAAATTTCGTTTGTGAGCTCTTACGGTTAATACAAATATATCTGGATGCGAAATAACATGAGCCGATGACAGCCGACTCTGCTGACGAGTGTGACATGCTTCAAGTTTTCTTACTATCGCCCGCGGTACGTCGTGGCCGATTTCGCGCTTTACCTATCCAGGTTTTCGACCTACCAAGGGGTTAAAAACATGACCCATTCCATCAATTATCTACGCCCACTGTATTCAGCCATCCAAGGATTTCGACTCGCCGGCTTATACCCTACCCATTTATTTGAACCTCTAAGCTCAGACCCCTTTTGGTTTTTGGCGCACTAAATTCAGACGCCGAAAAAGTTTTTAAGTGATTTTTAGACCCCATAGGTTTGCCACGAACATTTTTAGACGGACAGGTTTTTGACCCACTAAAGATTAAACATTTGTGGGTCGAAAATCTGGAATGGTTTGAAAAAGCGAGTCAAAAACTTGGGGTTGGGGGTTGAAAAATAGTTCGAAAACCTGGCGGTGACTGAATTTAGTGTATCCAAAACCGGGGGTCTGAGGTTACGGGTACAACAACTTGGGTCGGGTATAAGTCGGGTATAAGTGTTGCGGTCTGGGTGTGACGGCCCCGGAACATGAGTGGGGTGAGTCATGTTTTCTACCCACTTTATGAATCAAAAGCCTGGGGGAGGGGATGGTGTAAGGGCGAAACCGACCGCTTCGTACAGTAGGGAACGCTGAAGAATGTCACATCTTCAGCCTGGGTCTCCTATCATCGGCTACGAGTAATAAATATCAACGGACCACTGCAATTTTCCAGGAGAGTATTTATATTGAAATTTTATATAATAGAACAGAACAATTGAGTCGGCATGTCATGATTGTAGTCATTTTTATATTTGGAAGAAATACATTGTAGTTTAGTTGTTGAAGCGGTGCTTTTGGTTATAACCTGATTATCGCTGGTATATTATTGGGAAAAGTGAAGTAAAATTTGCATAATATTTGAAGACAAAAGATTTAACAAAGTTTACTGTCGCATCGAAGGTGAAGAAGTAACGATAAGGGCGGGGCGGAAATCGGCTATACATCATTAAACATAATGTACACAGATAGAAAGAATGGCCAGTTTTCTTCAGGATTTAGTAATGAATAAGTCTGAAGAGATCAAAAACAAAACACTGTAGTGTAGTATCTGTTTTTTTAGGTCTCGATACGATGTATTTTCCAAGTATTGCTACCCAGCCGATGTTTTATTCTCCTGCAGCAACAACGTAAGAATCACTCAAACGACTCGGGTTTCTTTGAGCAGACGTAAGTTTCTTCACGCAGCAAATATCCGTTTGCTACAAAATTCTGAAGTATTGCTACAACAGTCAGGGACCGCGGAACGCTTTTTACCGAGGGGGGCACACACTGTTGTTTGACATATCATCATATGCTGAGAAAAGTATTAACTAAAGTAAGTTAGTGTGAGCAAACAAAAGTTCTGATTTCATTTCTTTACCCTACCATGCCAGATGCCAGTTGGGGCGAAGGGTACTTTTGCTGGGGCGATCTTAAAGTTCCCAATAAGAAAATTAGTCGCTACTGAGTCTTCCATGGGGAGCGAGAGGGAGGGGGGCGCCCCCCCTGGCCCCCTTTGCCGACGGACCTGGGAGGCACGTACCCCTTGCCCTCGCCCCTTGTTCCAGGTCCAGGTCGCTGGGGGATATCACAAAATATCCTATATTTACCTAGATTTATGTTCCTTCAAATAATATGTTTGTTAAGCTCTAAAATTAGTTGAAAAGCAAAGCTTGCAAACAACATGTGTAAAAAACAACATAAAAAACGTAAACAATGAATTATATTGACATAAAATACAAGTATTTATTTGTACGCAAAATTGACTCATCGTTCAGAAAAAGTATTTCGCCAAAGCGCGATACTACAAGCAGCTTTGCTGCGAGAGTTTTTTCGAGCAGAGAAGCTATAAGCGAAAATAGAAAATTTTAGGGTGTGTGCGAGTTAGCAATACGAATATGAGCGATGACCAGAAAATGTAAAATTGGAAGTATGCACTGCCGATCTTGGAACAAGCGTGATTCAGCCTACGCAACAAAGCTGCGGCAGGGAATAACCGTTAACAGTGGTTGAATGTCACGAAGGGGGGCCAGGCCCCCCCTCGAAAAACTGAATGGGGCCGTGGCCCCCCCGGCCCCCCCTCTTCCGCGGTCTATGACAACAGTTATAGTTATAAAGATTATGAAAGCTTAACACATTCATTAACCTGTAATAATTGTACGCAGCTGCATGCCGCAACTACCTAACACCATATCCATACGGCTATCATAAACTGAAGGCTGGATTGAAAATTTCGCAAATTCAGCAGTTTTATAAATTTTCTCGATCAGGAGAGCTATAAACTTTCTCGGTCAGAAGAGTTATCAGAAAAGCTACCAAATTTCAGAATATTTAAGCTAGCGCTCGCTTTGCTTGGGGCCTCACTTTAGTTCGATAGTCGTAGAAATCGTCAGTTTGCTCCTACACGATAATTGTTCGTTACTCTTCAAGTTGTTAGTTATTACGATGCGCTTTAATTATTCGTGGATCGCTTGTTGGTCGTTCCCTAGCACACATCTGCGGTTATCGGAAGTCTTAGATTGTGGTTTTGGTGTTGCGGTGGTATTCCCAGGTTACTCCTGTTGGCTAGCAGCTTAAGGATTTTGGGTATTAGCTCATTTGTACTAAGGCACGGGGGCACTTCTACTTATTGATCCCTCACGCAAGCAGCATATCAGCATCTTATTGTTTGGCGATGATTGTGGATAGTCACGCGGCTCGTGGACATTAAGGCGATACAAAGTTATTGTGTGAAGAATACAGATAGAGACACTGCGGCATGATGATTGTGATGAGCTTTTGCTTTCTTTAGCGTTGTTCTAACAGAATTATTTTATTATTGTTGTGGATTGTTGATCGGTTCATCATTTGTATGATACGTAACTGCGGTGTATTTTGGTAGTTTGCTCATCGATTTTTGAGGCAATTGTTGAGAACCACAATATATATACAGGGATAGTCATTGTGTGAGGTCACGTATATCTGATTGCCTATAATTACTCAGAGATTTTTTTGTTTGGATATAGCCGAGCAATTTGGTAGTATTATAATGTAGAGGCCACATTGAGAGAAGAATCTGACGTGATAAGAAGTGATCTGAGGCATCTATTTGATTTAAACTGCACATTTAATTGGAGATCAGGATACATGGTTTTTTCCGTAGCGACAGTCGGACATTTTCTAAAGTCCAGAGTACCTAATTTTCCCAAACCCTAGCGTTCGATTGTTCTTTCGTCACATTCGCGCAGATGCCTTCACGATGTGTGTTAGAACCCCGCCTGATTGGTATTTATTCATGCGTGATTGGTATTTATGCATGCCGCATTTAAAGCATCCGGTATGATTGCTGAGGTATCCCAAGGAGGCTAACACTGACACCTGTTCGCAGGTCATAATGTCAAACCCTTATTCCCTAGTTCGATTTCAGTTGGAAGTTATTTAACTAGTTTGCCTGATCAGATTTGACTAAAAATTGAAAGTGTGAAGAGTGTGTATGTTATAGTATTATGTAAAGTTTGATTCAATCTAAACCTCATGAGGCATCAGTTAACTCAGCGTCGACAAGACAATAGTATCTCTTTCCACCAGATCGATTTGGCGATATTAGATGCAGCTATAGGGTAAAAGGTAACTCCTGATCGTGTTTAAAATTTGCTCGTTTCAGAAATATTTGTGCAGGTACATTACGAACTCAGGGCAAGGAATTAACCTTCGCTCCGAGAACTGCGGATAAAAATTGATCAAACGCACAATAAAATAACGAAACAATAGGCAAATTAAAAGCCTTGTGCTGGCGATTAAAACGTACTGAAACAAACCAGAGTGCATGAGTACGCAGTACTAACGTACGGCACAACATAGCGAAAGAATTAGCTTATGTTACTCTTAAAAGTTATGACACTCAGCTCACGAAATGATTCCCTTTGGAAGCATTGTTTACCGAGAGTAGTTGGAATTTGCCGTATTAGGATCATATTGCAACCATTCATTAAAACCAACTCAATGCTACTTTAACATGGACCGTCTTCAGCAAAACAGGCCGTATGGAGCATAGGGGCATTAGTCCACTGCTACGGCCGGCCAGTTTGCTACAAGTTTTCGAAGATCAGTGTACTGTCGAATTGGTTCACTTGGGTACTACATCGAAATTGGTGGTATAACAATTTCAGATCTTCACAACTGGGCAGGGGTACACGTCCAAGTTCTTAAGCTTATGATCTAAAACGGGCCCAAATTTGTACAATTTATAGAATCCCTCGTGCAAGATTCGGACACTTTAGCCGCAGAAGTATAGCAATAGTCAGTACGCTATTCCAAAGTTATGTTTTTTTCAATCCCAGCTGCCAACTAATTGGCATCTCCAAGAATCCCGTATCGTCGCTTCTTCCATATTTTACGATCTCGCTCTTATCTCAATGTTACTATTTGTATCAATATGAAGTCGTTTCCATGGACATGTGGAAACATACAGTCAAAATGGAACAATATAGAATTTATATTTCTATAACAATGTTTGCGTATCAAGCAGTTAGTTCGGTTTTGCTTTTGTCTGAGCATAGAGAAGCAGTGGTTTAATGGGCGGTGCCAATAAATATCGGAAAACTTGAGAACTCAGCGACTCAAAGTAAGAGAGCCACAAAAGTAAGGAGCTCCCCTTGCGTCTGAAGTTTTGACAATTTTGCATAAGTTGTACTTTGGTAATATCCAGTATCCAATTTCATGTTTTACGTTGTCCCCTTAGTTGGGTTGAAATTTTGATTGCTGCCGAGCCCCTAGTTTCGATCATTAAACCTACTAAACTGGTTTCAATAATGCTTTTGTACATTTTCTTAGGCATATGCCCCTCATTCAGCGTACTTCAATCAAGTCCTTGCTTAGGAAGCTGCAATTACCGAAGGCTGTTAAGATTTACGTTTCGTACACTAATTTATGTGCTCAACCAGACGTTTTTGCAGCGCCCGTAGCACCGTTCCGCCATGGTTCTATTGCACCCTCCAGTTTATAACCCTAAAATTGTCGTCAACAAAAACCGGTCACTGCTAATGAAAGCGTTAAATTCGAATTCTGAAAAAGTGGTATTTATTATTCAAATATAGAATTTACAAATTCTTATAATTTTCATCTCAACCGACCACATGCATATTCGTATTACAACTTGTGAAATTTTTATAAGCTGGGTCATTGTTCCAGGCTGTAATGCTCAACTTAGCTCTTGTAAATCTGCTAAAAGCTAGCTTTGCAAGCGGATATATAAAAATGACTTAATTCACAACGCATATCTCGATTCGGTCTCATCGGAATGAGGCTCGCTTTTTAGACTATGGGGAGTCGCCTCCATTTCTAGTATAATTCGCACCAAGATTCGCTGTTTTGCCTCGGCCGCTAAACCATAGTCTGGCTAACCCTAGTAACTATAATATTATTACTTAGATATAAATTCGGAAAGCTGTTTAAAATTCATTTAGTGATCATTTCTATCCAAGGCGCATTCAAAATAGCTCTGGTACGTTTTTGTAGCCGCTTGGGCATCTTATCGGCTATTAAATTTGGTTCAGGTTACCACCGCAGCGTGCAGTATATACGTAACCAAGGCGAATTTAAGATTACGTGAAAAAAGACTCACAAATTAGTTTCTCTCAAACCGCGAAGATTCGGCTGTTAACGCAGATGATTAAGATCCCATTAAGTAACAGAGAAGAACTTCTAGGCAGTGAGGTCTGAATCTACTTAGGATCACTAACGTAAGTTACTATGATATGACTTACAAAAGTATCGCCCAAATTTACGAACTTTGTTCACTGAATAATTTTGAGTACTATCAGTGATATGTTAATAAAACATTACATTTTCGGCTTCCTAGGTGTATCAAAATTTTTCGTGAAATTTCCTTAATGAACTTTTCGGGGTATCTTGTACGTGAACGCCACCTAGAGAACTGGGATATCACCGGAATAATCGCCCAAAATTGGTTCATCACTGAACAAGTGTTTACATGTGCCCTTTCATCCTGTGTTTATAGATCATAAATAATATGTTCCAATTTTAATAGTGATTTATACCTCAAATTTGCGTGGTAAGCAATTTAAGATAGACTTTCACACTCTGTCAAACTTTGGGCCTTAGTTTGTCTTAGAAAACATTATCGGCTATACCACAGCATGTTCCTAAAGGTACTGCCAGGTACGTCCAAAAATTGGGTTATAATACCGTGTCATTTGCTATCATTGTCGATCGACCTGCACAAGCTGGATTTCGCTGGTATCGATGTCTTAATGCACTAGTATAAAAGCTAATCAATCTACTCAACTTTGAATAGAGGTTTGACGGCGCTATTTACGTCGTGCCCTGATATCTGAAATTTCAATCAAAGTTTCCAAATCTGCCATTGTCTTTCTGATGACAACTTTGATGCTAATTTTAAAGGTTCATTCAGTATTAAGAATTTTGATCTAATAGGCTTACATATTAGTATAGATCAAAAACTTTGCACTAAGGCCCGATTCTAAGCATTATTGGCTGCTAAACGAGTGTGTGTTTTAGTTATGATTTTATTTGGGGGCATTTTGTAGTAATTCTGACGAGTTGCCGTTCACCCAATTTTGCGTACCGAAAAGATCTGATGGACTTTTCTGCTAGCACAACTATAAAGCTCTACATCTAGCTCTGGGGGAGCATCTTGGATCTATATTTGAAGGTGCAGAGCTTGCTCCAAATTTGCACAAATTTACATAGTTTCCTAAGTTTGTCCGACAATTTCCCGTGCTCGATTTTATAAGTTTGATTTTCCGGAGCATCCTCAGTGCTGCCTGCGTTCGATACCCGGTCTGACCATGATAATACCCTACTCCATTAACACTAAACTCACGTCCGAACATGTCACTTTTCTCTCTCATGTTTCTTCGTTGCTCGACTCGTTTCCCATATTTATGCTGTTGTGTACTATTGTATTTTGTTCGCATGCGTAGACTGCCATTATGTTTGTATGATAACAACACTCGTATTTTGATATTTCACGAGCGTCGGTCTCACTTGTTTAGAGTGCGAACAAACTGGTCGTCGTGCCAATGATGAAATATATATGTGCAGAGATAGAGAATACTATAACTCGGGTCTGATGCTGAATCCAAACATGAAGTATGCGAATCTGTGAACGCTGTATGAAACGCTAAACGGCAATGCTGAAAAATAAAACTATCAAAAACTCAGCGATCAACTCGCTATAGAAAGTTTGAGGATTTTGCTCTCGCACAGTCTGAGTCCAAAATCTTGTCAGAATGATCCTATGTCTCAAGCGTGGGAAGCGCCCGTCGTGCAATGCGTTTTTCTCCTAAAATCCTTACCTGACTGCGCCAATTAACATTTTAACCAGTGTCAATTTCGAACAGCGCTATTTAGAACTACTCGAGGTAATATTTGACTGCTTGTTGTCCGCAAGAACTATGTTGAGCTACACCTACGTAAATTTATATACTGGTATCTTCTGTGATGAACTTGTCAGTAGCAAGTCCTCTCGAAGTATATCAAGCATGCGGTTCCATAAAAGCACGGTATTTTTTCGACGCTAAGGCACGGCCCTAGCTGATAGTTACATGAAAAGTCTACTTTACCTTTGCTAGTAGATCCAAGCGTTTTCGTGGTTTTGCTTCAGAGGCGTAGTTTATACCCTAAAACCTACGATTATAGTCGCAGGGAAGAACATTGCAATTACCAGGTAATTTCCGCCAATCGCCAGCCCTTACCGTTTTTTACAATAGCTGTAGACATCCTCATATGGAAGCGAGGAGACTGTCGTGAACTTTTATGTTTGCCGCTGCCGAAGCAATGACAAACCACTTTTAATTTTCATAATCGACGACTTGGAGCTCACCTAAACGGGAATTAGCTTAGATGAGTTGAACCAAACCTTGATTCACTGAGAAGTAATTGTATTACATATTTTTTTATTATTTTTCCAAGAAACTTTCTATTGAGGTAGGTGGACCTCAGATGCCCTTAGAACTTGCGGTATTCGAGCGCTTTTGTCCAATTTACTTCTTCGTTCACAATTAGCTCTGCAAAAATGATTTCTACCGTATACGTGTGAACCCGATGAATGTTTGGGACAAGGTCGATTCTAGTAGTTGGTATTCGTGGTCAGCACTACTGATCTATTGTGCCTTGATAAATCAAATTTCTACCCTGCGACAAGTTCCAATTCGTTTGCCTAGAGTTCCAAGAAAGCTTAACTATTAAATTCATGCATGCATATATAATATTGACAAAGTAATAAACCAAACCGCTTAATCAATTTTCGAAAATCCACCAAATCTACTCAGCTTAATTAGCTTAGAAATTTTCTGTTCGATGTTAGTCCTGGCCAGGGACCGACCATCAGCTCAAACGCCTAGGCTGATTAATCCAAATTTTCTTAACTCAACTTTTTACATATAATTATTATATCCCTTCCCGAAGGCTAAATGGGGTCGGTTCCCAAGGTCCCACGTCCTCCTTCTTACGTGTTGTGTTCGTTCGGCCCCAAGCGCATCATGAGCGGCCGACGTTTAACTAAGCTGCAAAATTTTAAAGCAATTCTCCGCTTGATAAATCCCAGAACCGGATCCTATTTTCAACCAGTCACACCAACAAAAATTTATAGCCGGGGTCATTTCAGTAAAAATTCTCGAAGGTTTCTAACTCGACGCAAAGTTTATTGTGATTTTAGTTTTATTTCTACTTATGACCATGGGGAATAAGCAAGATTTCGGCTAAAATTTTCCTAATCACACTCATCAGAACTCGATCATTTGAGATAATTCCAGACCACACTTTATGTAGCCATTCGAAGATAAAGATGGACCTGCCAAGAGGTGGAAGGAAAGTAAACTCAAAGAGGGTGGACTACTAGGTACAGTAAGATTTTTTGGGTTATAATGTGTATATACTCGTATGTCTTAACATCTACTTACACCTAACCGA
>JASANE010022374.1:0-24522 GCA_030248225.1 Trileptium ribeirensis | reverse complement strand
AGGTAGTAATGATTTTTGTTATAATCGTTCCTGTTATGACGATCATTTTGGTGACACCTCAAAATACGTGAGACGTGCTGCTGGGTTGACCTGGAGAGAAGCCAAAGTTTTCCTGGTCGGTATGATTTAGTGGGAGACGCCGAAATCCTGTACCCTTCTGTGAAGAGGTCGGGTACGCAACAATCGCTTTAAAGATTTTTCTATAAACCAGTACCTCTATCGAGATTGCACAGCGTAATGATGCATACAAAACTAACATAGCAAGTTTACCATGCCCGAAAACCTCCAAATGCAAGCTACCAGGACGTCACAATAAAATTAGGAATTTTGCGTCGAGCAACAATGGGGTCGACATGCCCCCGTACCCATGGACCTATGGGTCGCAGAGCAAAACCAAAACTGGCAATGAATTTCCCAATGCACGAAAACCCCCAAGTAAAACTTTTCAGAAGCCCAGAACGTCAAAACTAATTTTCGAATCTTGGGTCGAGGAACCAACCAGAGAAATAAATTCGAAAGTTAAGATAAATATAGCATTGCTTCCGTGAAGGGTACTAAAATAATGTAAAAAAATCCTCGTTTTGACCTCTGACCCCGGAACCAGACCTCAAATCAAAAAACCTCGGGATATACAAGGTAAACCGACTATGCCTGTTCGAATGGGCCCAACATTATGAAAATCGGTTAAGTTTTCCCGAGTCATGGCCGATCACACTCAAGTACGAAATTTAAAAGATTTCACCTCTGCAACACAATCTCCACTACGATCTGAATATTTCAAATAACTATTACTGATCAGAGATACGATAATTTTTGTAACAAAAAATGTTTCTAAAAATCAGTCTTAGCAAAGAGCGCAACTAGTCAAGAAGATTGACCTCCAAACCATACGAATAAAAACATTAACAAATGATTACTGATCGCCTGACACAAAACTGAAGTTGACTGATACGCTGGAATCACGTTCATTGCATGCGATGAAAAAGGCTAATGCTCTGCGACACGGAAGAGCAGAGTTTTGAGCTCCTTCCGAAACACCAGTAGAGAGTCGCAGGACCTAAGAGACACAGGGAGCTCGTTCCATATTGCAGGACCAAAGCAACCAAAGGTGTTCAGTGATCTGTCAGCAATTACGAGTTGTAGATTCTCTATTAAATAACGAGGACCATCTCCTCTGAGACACTTGAGGGCAATACAAGCAATCTTAAAGACAATTCGCTGACGCACAGGAAGCCAGTGAAGATCACGTATAACAGGTGTGATATCTTCATAACGTCGAGTGATTGTCACTGTGCGAGCAGCAGCGTGCAGAATTCTAGTCAGGGGTTTGACAGTAACATTAGGAAGACGACAATAGATGGAATTGCAATAATCCAGCCGTGAGATTATAAACGCTCTGACCATTATTTCTGCAGTAGATCGATCAAGACGCTGCCTGATGCGGCGAATCTCAGAAAGCTGCCACATGGACAATCGGAAAATGAACATGTCTGAGCACAGCACTCGCCAGAATTGACCGCCGTTCGCGCTCGTTCTCGCTCCCCAATTGCTCTTCGAAAAATAGAATTTTACTTCGAAATTTTATAATTTGCTCGTTGTTAGCTCGCTCACAAAGCGACTACTGTAAGCTAGTGATACCATAACTTTGGATCAGCAGCAAAATCAAAAACTCAGCACTTCATATTATCACCAACGTACTTGGCTTCCAGTGTGAGCGCAGCGATGGCAGCGGCCAAAGGCGCTGATGCAGACGTTCCGGTGTGAGCGGTTGTGCATCCGGCATGGAGATCCGTTGTCACCTGGAAACGATGAAAAGGGACTACAATTATTTTGGTACAGGACAATAATTATCAATGGTATTAAATACATTGACATTGAAGTATCACCTATTGAGTTTCAGAAGAACTAAATCAAACAAGGCATAGCCAGGATTTTGAGAGGAGGTTTAGCACGGCTAACTTCGGCAAAACGGGGTGGGGTCCAACATAAGTATTTCACACATCCACACTTACCTATTAACGAAAATGATTTATAACTACTATGTCGACATGTCTGTGTATATTTTTATAATATAACCTGGACGAATTTCTGCTGCAAGTTCCGTGGCTTCAGATTACAATATTTCTGACTAAATCAATTATTCCTTTCTTTCTACGACTTGACAAAGATGAAAAAATTCCAACCAAAAGTGGTCTAGGTTCCACAACCCCTTTGTTACGCCATTCAAACCAAACTTTGGCTATTGTTTCCTTTACTAAGCGCATATTGTTCAATGACGCTATAAACTCTCAACAAAACCCAGCGTACAATCATTCGTTCGCCATGCGATCCGGAACTGTACGTGGTCGCGAGGGTCGACGAACAAGCTTCCGAGTACCACGGCACGTTCCCGTGCTCGGTCGCCGACGATATGGAAAGCGTGTAGATGCTGTTGGTGTAGCCGTCGCAATTGCACGAGTCCTCGTCACGACCGCCATTACCGGACGCCCAAACGAATATGGATCCTTTGCCGTTGCGCCCCTTAAACAACAATTATAATTCAAAATTTCACCACACATGTTAAATCCAAAAACGAATTGACCCGGGCAATAACAAACTTGCTTCACACAGTCTATTTTTCCACATCCTACCAGACCCGACTCTCGCACAGTTTCGTACGAACACTGGAAACAAGTTGTCGAACAAAAATATATAATTTCCTGCGCTGTGTTTGAATATTTCTCCAACACTTGACAAAGATGAGTCGAGCACTTTGTGAACAATTACTAGTAAAGTCAGGTTTTTGCTTTTACTAAATATTTTTAAGCTTTTGGTCACATTTTGAGTGCAAGCTACGGTATCTAAACGTTCATTGTTAACACAGCCCCCAGTTGAACATGGGAACAGCTATCTGTTCGTCGCCGCTATTATGTTGTCCTCTAGATACTACCTGAGGATGAATTTTAGAAAATCATTAACCTTAACAATTCCGTCATGGAATGCCTTCAAGGCAAGTCGTCCCGGTCCGTCAACCGTGCGGCCGTCATCGTCGGGACCCCAGCTCGCCGAATAAATGTCAATATGGTGCCGGTTGTGGGCTAACGATCGCGCTTCGACAGCATCTGTTACGTCGCCATCAAGCATTCGGATGCCTGAAACAAAAATGTGACTATAAAAATTAATATGAGACTAAATGATTAATTTATTGATAATGGTACTTGCAACAGTTTCGGAAGATCATTGCTCAGAAGCGACAATTACCAAATTGGAGCACTACAAGCCTTGATATTAAAATGCTCGAAAATCGACACAGCTGTATGACCGCAAGTTAAGAACGCTCAATCAGTAACAACACTTTAGATCGATCAACATCTTGCATAGAGAGCTGAATTACTCATTTTAAGTCTAGTTTGACAAAGACTACCAAATTTAGTAGATGGACAGGTAAATCGTCTGATAGAGAGCGGAAAATTGAAAATTCTTTAAAATAGCTTCAGAGGAAATTACTTGTTCATTTACAAATTTGCGAAAATCAATCCGACACAAGGCCGAATTAACGCTCTGATTCGAAGTATAAAAACAAATTCTGCACAGTTCTAGACCCTTACATCGATGATTTCGATCCATTCCTCATTCTATGTAATATGTGTCCTAACAATCCCACAAAAGTGAAATAAGTTACACAATTTTGGCCTCTTTTAACTACTTAAAACACAAAACTGGCCCCGTTAAGACAGCTACAATGGTAAGTAAGTACAACAAAATGATAACGGACATTTCCGGATATCAGCTAAACAGGAGCGAAACGATTTAAAGCTTCGAAAACAGATTCCAGTCCCAAAGGCTATTAATAATCATTTCGTGACAAAAGAACCAACTCAATCTTCTGACCTCCAATTTTGGCGTTGTGAGCGATCCCGACAACGCAAACGTTGTTATTGAAAACGGCAGCAACTTCTCCGGCGCACCGTGTCCCATGTCTGAAAATCTAGCATATACGCCTAAACACCCGCCATACGTCACTGTCGTGTGCACCACAACCATATGGCGCCAAACAGTAGGCACCCAAAATATGCTTTCCTCGACAGGAGAGCACAAGCTTCTACAGTAACCCACAGGTCACTGCTGCATAAAATATTACAAGAATGAGTAGCTTAGAGCGCGTGGTTCGAGGGGCGAAAGCTCATCGATTCAGATCTTAGACTTAGTCTAAGCCATATATGACATAAGCTTATAATAAGGCTTAGACTTAAGAGACGGATAATGGTATTATGCTTGGTTCACATTCATTGGGTTGCTGCAGAGGCTTTCTCTGTACAAGTTCTCAGTAGGTGTTCATTCAGAAAAATCTATTATTCTTTACGAACACAGGTTCAATTTGGTTTTCAAAAATCTGTTCTCACGCCCGTTTGAAATGGTATGAAATCTGAACGTAGATCCGTGGGTTATTTGCTGATATCTGACGAGCACTGTAGCGACACAACTCGTTAATCTACCAACGGCATTTTTGATCTATCGATAACATAAAGAGAGAAAGAAAAATACCAAAAGATCACGGAAATTGCGACCACTGTTTAGCTACCACAATTATAATTGCAACGAAATTGGTTTTGCAATAAAAGTTTACAAAAGCACTCCTGACTTAAAAAGTTTCTGTCAATGTAATCGCAACAATTCACACACCGGTTTTGATTGCTGATGTCGTAGCGCGGCGTTGGGTCTTTGTCGTTGTCATTGATGTCGTGACTAGCTAACGGGTCCTGGAAAAGGCAAAAAATTATTATGATCCTGCATTGGAAATGTGCGCACATAAAGAATAATTGCGCTACTTTACACGCGTACATAACAAATGTTAGCCCTGGTTCGACGGGTGCTCAAGAACGCTATACATAATGGAGAATATCAGATCCACCTTCAAAATTCATTGTTTGATTTTCGTATAGCAAGTGGCTGATTTACATTTTATTGATAAATCAGATCCAATACCAGTTACGGAAACCATACGCCTGTCGGTTTTCAAACATTATCATGGTATCTTACGTAGATACAGTGCAAATTTCAAAATATTGGCATTTTTGACTCTGCTTGAATTAAAGGGCTATATCTGGTCCATTATTTGTCTGGATTGCTAAATACATTGGGCATCAATCATATTTCGTGGCAAGTATCAAGTAGGGCATGCTTTAGGGCTTACAACGCGAAAAAATGATACCTGGAAAAATTTTAATTTTCTTGAAAATTTATTCCCATTTATAAATTTCGAAATTCTTTAGTCTTTTTAGCTATTTCAGAGAAATAACAGAGGCACTACCAGTTTTGGAAAGTTTGCTCGCAATAGCGGCAACAGCTCCCTAATGAATCGGAGCTGTATTTTTTTGTGACCTCATAAGATGCTTAAAACTCCGAATATTACATACGTTGTCTGTTTTTGTACCACCATTATGTAGAAAATGCCACGAAGTACGTATGTATGTTGCCAAAAGAGCTACTACATATAGTGGCTTCTCAAGGAGATGGGATTAAAAATCAACACAACAATCGAGTAGTCGAAAAAACCCACGGTCGTCAAGCGTTAAATAGAATCACATCCAATTCCCCACACACTTGTAGCTTGATTCCGCTCTGCTGAGATCAAGCCATCCAAAAGAGCTACATATAGTGGCTTCTCAAGGAGATGGGATTAAAAATCAACACAACAATCGAGTAGTCGAAAAAACCCACGGTCGTCAAGCGTTAAATAGAATCACATCCAATTCCCCACACACTTGTAGCTTGATTCCGCTCTGCTGAGATCAAGCCATCCAAAAGAGCTACATATAGTGGCTTCTCAAGAGTGGATTAAAAATCGAGAAATGGAGCGTGGTCGAAAAAACCCACGGTCGTCAAGTGTTAAATAGATTAAAATCCAATTCCCCACACACTTGTAGCTTGATTCCGCTCTGCTGAGATCAAGCCATCCAAAAGAGCTACATATAGTGGCTTCTCAAGGAGATGGAATTAAAAATCAACACAACAATCGAGTAGTCGAAAAAACCCACGGTCGTCAAGCGTTAAATAGAATCACATCCAATTCCCCCCACACACTTGTAGCTTGATTCCGCTCTGCTGAGATCAAGCCATCCAAAAGAGCTACATATAGTGGCTTCTCAAGGAGATGGAATTAAAAATCAACACAACAATCGAGTAGTCGAAAAAACCCACGGTCGTCAAGCGTTAAATAGAATCACATCCAATTCCCCACACACTTGTAGCTTGATTTCGCTCTGCTGAGATCAAGCCATCCAAAAGAGCTACATATAGTGGCTTCTCAAGAGAGAATGGATTAAAAATAACACAACAATGAGAGCGAAAAACCCACGTCATTAGAAACGTATAAAAATGGACACAGACAATGAGTAAGTCGAAAAAACCCACGGTCGTCAAGCGTTAAATAGAATCACATCCAATTCCCCACACACTTGTAGCTTGATTTCGCTCTGCTGAGATCAAGCCATCCAAAAGAGCTACATATAGTGGCTTCTCAAGGAGATGGGATTAAAAATCAACACAACAATCGAGTAGTCGAAAAAACCCACGGTCGTCAAGCGTTAAATAGAATCACATCCAATTCCCCACACACTTGTAGCTTGATTCCGCTCTGCTGAGTCAAGCCATCCAAAAGAGCTACATATAGTGGCTTCTCAAGGAGATGGAATTAAAAATCAACACAACAATCGAGTAGTCGAAAAAACCCACGGTCGTCAAGCGTTAAATAGAATCACATCCAATTCCCCACACACTTGTAGCTTGATTCCGCTCTGCTGAGATCAAGCCATCCAAAAGAGCTACATATAGTGGCTTCTCAAGGAGATGGAATTAAAAATCAACACAACAATCGAGTAGTCGAAAAAACCCACGGTCGTCAAGCGTTAAATAGAATCACATCCAATTCCCCACACACTTGTAGCTTGATTCCGCTCTGCTGAGATCAAGCCATCCAAAAGAGCTACATATAGTGGCTTCTCAAGGAGATGGAATTAAAAATCAACACAACAATCGAGTAGTCGAAAAAACCCACGGTCGTCAAGCGTTAAATAGAATCACATCCAATTCCCCACACACTTGTAGCTTGATTCCGCTCTGCTGAGATCAAGCCATCCAAAAGAGCTACATATAGTGGCTTCTCAAGGAGATGGAATTAAAAATCAACACAACAATCGAGTAGTCGAAAAAACCCACGGTCGTCAAGCGTTAAATAGAATCACATCCAATTCCCCACACACTTGTAGCTTGATTTCGCTCTGCTGAGATCAAGCTATCCCTAGTCAAAAAATTATGCTTAAACTATTCCAGTAAAGCTGTAAACATTTTGACAGTCCACTAGTAGGCGCCCATCCGGCATACCGATGTAGGAATGGAACCAAATGTTGGCTATTTCAATTTATTGAACAGTTCTCTAATATTTTATTAACCTATTCGAGAACGAGTCCGGTGCAATAGTTCGTCATAAATCGAGCTGCCCTAAAATATTTAGCTCTTATTAGGATCGCCAGGATTTTTTAATAGATATGGGTTTCCCGCGAAGTTTACTAAAATTTAGGCTCTTAAAACTGATGCTATTCGATAAAATATAAATACTATTATACTTTCAAAACTATAATATACCTGAGGCACAATCTGAATATTTTAGCCAAAGAGAATATTTTCTTATATTTTTAGTTTAAATGAGAAAAATAGTCAAGGACTAGCCACGTACTACAAATTTTATTAAAAATTTAGGATTTGCTCTCCCCGTAGTAAAAATACGCATAATTTGTCAAATTTGTCTGGGTTTTACAACAATTTTGGGTTTTAGCCTCTAAAAACAAAAAACGCTACGGTTTTCGTGACCAATTCAGATTTTGAGAAACCTTGGTTTTCAAGAAATCATTCCCTAATTTTCGTTCAATTTTAGCGAGAATAAAATGCAAATTGAAGAAGACTCCGAAGAACAAATAAAATCAAAATGGCAACTGGGGTCCACTATTCGCAATAAATAATAATGTATAATACATAATTATGATTTATTATCACCGCCTATGTGGCATTTCCAGGTTTTCCTGACGAAACGTTTGTTTTTTCCGAAAATTCCTGGTAAGATCAATGACATGTGCTCTGCGCAACAACATAAAACGCCAGCGTTCCCGCGTCATTGCGGTTGCTCTTCTATCAACTTTTGAGGCCTGAACCAATAAGCCGGTTTAATTATGCCCAACAAAACGGAAGGCAATTCACGGCAGGCCGGACTAACCAATTATTCTCCTTCGACCACCTTGCGTGAAACGCAAACAGGTCGTACACACAACAACGTGTTCCTACTAATAGACAAACACCAGTAGATCATGTTGCGTTTTCCTTTGGCCGGGAAGCCCGCACTTGGCCAATATTGGCCAGCAGAGGTCAATATTGGCTAGTACTGGTCAGGAAAGCACTGAACAAATTTATTGTTCGGGGCAGATCCTAGAAAATATATAAAAGGGCATAAGAACGTTACTATTTTTAGGCAAATATATGCAGTTGGTTTTCCACGTACAAACAGCAAATTTCCAAAAGGCGAAATTAAATATACTAAATGATTTTGTATAATGGATTTCTGGAAAAACACTACATTTTTCCTTTTACCGTTGAGCCACAAACGCACTATAGTAATATGACTAGAATTTGGAAGGGCGGCGATTAGCCGATATGCCTGGCAACGACTATCACTTGTTATCGGTGTGAAAAAATCCAAAACGCAGAACAGAAGCCGGGCCAATTAATTACTGCGCACGCACTTGAAATTAATCAAACAAACAAAGGAGCTACCACGTAAAGCCGCTACGTGCAGTCTTGCAGATACTGATAGACCGGTTTGGCCTTTTAAGATATATACCGCAAAGAACACTCCAAAAGTGATTGCGAACAGATAAGCACTCACGTAACAAAATGCTATAGTTGTTAAAACCGGTAGGACACGCTTTTAAAAGTCCGGCATTAGTGGTCATTATCCAACTGTCAAGCTATGTATCTGATAAAATCCTGAAACATGAAGAATGGTGCGGTGCCCCCAGTGGATGGTTCGTTAGAAAGAGACGACACGATTTCGCGAAGAGCGTGCTAGATTACAATATTACTATTACAATTACTAGACTGGAACTCAGCGAGCGGAGTTCCCACGTAAGGCGCTAGAGGAAAAAATCAGGAAAATTTGTTTTTCGCATGTTTCTGTCATTCATAACTCATCTTCAGATGGATGGATTTCGGTATTTTTTTATTCGATAGTAAAGGTGTAGTTGAACGAGAACAGCTCCGATCCCATCTTCGTAGTCAAAATCGGTAAAACAGGTTTTAAGGGTTCTTTGCCAAATTGGCCAATATTATGTATCAGTCTTTCGCAGCCCATAATGATCTAAATAGGTATTTCTTAAGGCTGAATACAATGAATGATTTGGTTACTTTGAGTGCAGCGCGATTATCTTATGCCTTTTCAGACACTTTCATTGCGTTTAGGGTCAATGACCCCAATTTTCAGAATATGGTTTGTCTTCAGTTATTTGCTAAGATATTGCGTACAGGACATCAAGAATTATTGTATAATTATATAGGTTTGCCGGTATGCTGCATACAATGCTTTGGCTATCTAGAGACTAGCACAAATATTGGATGCGTTGTCAGTTGTTTGATTTAATGGGTTTAGGGTCGACGAGGTTTTAAGATTTTCAATGGATTCCGGGTTCAAGAGAGTTTTTGGGTTGTAAAAACAACGTGTTACAGGTGACTAAGAAAAATGACAACTTAAAAATAAAACAACATTCGCCCCGTTTTTCCCTCGCTCGGGAGTTAATAGTTATTACTGGCGAAAGCCTATCCAGCCAAAGAAATATAACATGGCAGTAGTATATACGAGTGGAGCGGACAAACCTGTGACTCAAACGAATTAAATTATCTCCAACCCAAATTCTTGCATGATGAGGAATTTATCATATTACACTTTTTTAAATACATCATTGCTTTCTTTATATTCATAGAATCACTACCTCACAGAAGCTTTACAAAGCACTTCCCACAACCCGCATTCCCTCTTGGCGCCACCAACAGTCTGATCACAAATTAGTAGTACGAATTACTAGTCGCTGACAATCAGACCAGAGCTAGGCTCTCAATGCTGCCCTGACGCTGGGCAGTTGCTGCAACACCGGAGTAATAAATCATCGGAGCGAAAAATAAACCCGCTTATAGTAAATAAATAGCCGACGTTATGGGCATCGACGGTAGCAGCATTACTATGCTTTTGTGGTAACGCAAAATGGTTCTCGGGTCAAATTACATCCACAGGCTTTTTCGTTGGCAAATATTACATTGCCTCGGGACACAACTCCAAATAAAGCGCATTACATCGTCACAACTCGCAATCTTGTTTTGTAAGAGCGTGAAACTGAAATCGTGTACAAGGGATAAAAACATATCTCATCCCACCAAGCCACAATGAATGCTCCATGTACTTACGTAGTTGACCGCGATGTCTGGGTGTTCGAACTCGAGGCCGTCGTCCAAAATCGTGACCACAATATCGCGACCCGTATAGCCCATTTCCCACGCTTTCTGAACGTTCATGTCCAGTCGCTGACGATTCTAAAATTGTATATAAATTAATAATTTCCCCTGGACGCTCGTCGTAACGATGTAAACGGACTGCACAAACGTGACCGCGATGTCTGGGTGTTCGAACTCGAGGCCGTCGTCCAAAATCGTGACCACAATATCGCGACCCGTATAGCCCATTTCCCACGCTTTCTGAACGTTCATGTCCAGTCGCTGACGATTCTAAAATTGTATATAAATTAATAATTTCCCCTGGACGCTCGTCGTAACGATGTAAACGGACTGCACAAACGTGACCGCGATGTCTGGGTGTTCGAACTCGAGGCCGTCGTCCAAAATCGTGACCCGTATAGCCCATTTCCCACGCTTTCTGAACGTTCATGTCCAGTCGCTGACGATTCTAAAATTGTATATAAATTAATAATTTCCCCTGGACGCTCGTCGTAACGATGTAAACGGACTGCACAAACGTGTTATGTAAATGTGCATGCAGGAACATTGGTTACCTTGCGTAGCCAGTTAGTTTGGTTTAACACTGGCATCGTTCTCAGAAAACCACTAGCGGTTCCTGAACAATCCACTAGCATATTAGACTGACGGTGATAGGAAGTAGTCGTTTATGGCTACAAGCCACATCTGGACTTCATGCGCAAGACTATCAGGTTCTCACTGCTACTATCGCACCGCATAGATATCCTTAACTCAATCTTGGCTGAAAAGAAAACAGATGCCCCAATATATTGGTTCGTTTCCAAGTAATAGCACCATCTTATCAAAAACGCGATCACTAAGTGTATATATATATTGCCACCACACAGTACTGTTTCGTTTGGGTTTCTCAGTTCAAAATCTACACTTCCCAATTAGAACAACATTACAACTAAAAACGCTGCATGGTGCTGTTGTAGTTATTCTTTTCTACCCATTGTTCACCCACAACAATCTACCTTTGTTAAATTATTAAAAAATTTCACTTTGCTTATAGACTTATAATACCAGCTATGAAAGGGAACTAGTATTAACACAGTTATACGATTCTCATTAGCGGCATCTCTTTTCGACACAATGTCTTAAACTGAAATGTTTGGGAAAACCAAATATGGCTCAACAAATGTTTCCAAATTGTGTCGATTTTTTAAGAATTTGGGCAGATGATAATAGAATCAGTGCAAACACAATGCTAGAATTGGCGACAATTGACATACGACTCGAATACAAAAATCTGTGATCATTCTTCAGTGTAGTGATGAGTTATGAGTGACAGTTGACCGCTTAAAGTTCCATTTCAAAAAACCCATCCAACATGGGTAGTCCAGAAGACGAGCCTTTCCCTATGGCTAAAACAGAATGGTCGGAAACATAGGCCAAGAACGAAATCCAATTTTTGGAGGGCATGTCTTTGGGATCGTGAAGCGACCAAAAGTGGACTCCAACATACATTTAGGTTTTGAGCTAATAACTGGAAATGGCGGATCAACGCCACCACTCTAACATAGACGACTGGACTCTTTCCGATCAACTATACGTCTAAAATATCCGTATAAAGCACGGCAGTATATATAAATAAATACACTGTGTATCATATATAAGCATACATTTACTGATATATAACTAAATGATCAACAGTACAATCATACTCTTACAGATTATGCATGAGTATATAAGTATGCAGAATCGTTTCCATCGAATCGTTTTCGTGATATAAGTGGTCTCAATACTGGGAATTTCTCTTCCAAATGTCCTTCTAAGGGAATACCAATTTGGAACCCAGCCACTGTTTTTCGTCATACAATTGGCAGCAACGTGACAACGTGGAACTCGTTTTATATTGTTGTGCCAAGTTGAAATTCGGAAGTTCCGACTTAAGCCAACAGTTCCAACTCAAGCAAGCGACACTCTCCTGGCGTTGTTTTCTTAATATAAGACTAAACAGTGAATAATTATTGCTACAACACTAGATGGAAAATACTGCAGGAACTGATTACTTGGGGTGGACTTTACATGGTTACAAGGATATTACTTCTGTGCAAATCTTGGAGTCCAAACCAAAAATCGTACTAAAATCGGAACGAGATCAGGCTTATGAGTACGATACAGAAAATACCAATAAGAACGTGACCTCAAAGGCAAAAAGCTGGTAAGATAAAAGGGCTGGAAACTAATATATGTTCACACTACGCGATTGGAAAACACCATACACTTGCTTGTCGAACATGGTTCCATAATAGGAAATTTAATAAAAAGCCACACAAGCGCTTCGATTGAGCAGCAACAAACACCCTCTTTGAATCAGCCATTGCGCTGAATCCCTGACGTCGTCCTTCAAGGTTACCCATACACACTCAGACTCCCAGTCGAATCTCCCGACTATAACAAAAAAGTTTTCTTCGCATAACTATTTCGAAAATCAGTCACCGATCGTTCTCTATCAATTTCCAAATTTCTCTCTGCGAAAAAACGCATCCAACTCTGACTGATTCCAGAGTGACTACAACGTAGTTACTAATCGCAATTGCTGAACCAAATAGTTCGTCAACGCTCTGTCACACGAAAAGTGTACACAAACATAAATAGATATATTTTAATACTGTGTTTAATACGTCATTATGTATATATAATGTACATTATATCTTAGTGGTAGACTGAAAAGACATGACGTGACTATATATATAGTGCAAAGAGAAAAACCTGTGGCCATTTCACTATTCTGCAACATAATAACAATGACGCAAAAATCACTGGGACTCAAAAAATCTCAAATTGTATCGTTTGCTCAGAATTCCCAAAAAATCCTTACAAAGACCCTTCAAAAATTTATTGTCCACAACGAAAAATTGAGCGTTAGTCAATGCCATTAGCATCCATGTTACTTAGTCTTTTAGCCAACATTCAGAGCCGAGACTGTCTTCTTTCACCGGTTTATCTTTTTATTCCTGATTATAAACAGTTGAAAGCTAAAAATCTTCAGCCTGAAATAGAGCTGATCGCACCCTAGTCAATAATATTCTATAATTTTGGTCGAAATTGTTCGTCCGAACTGTCCCTAATTTTGAATGCCTGTGTACCATCACAGGTATGTTGGGTTTCCTTGGATCCAGCTCGAAAATATTCTATTCAGACCCACACTGAACACAGTAAGATTTTGGCGTATATTTTTATTTATATAACCATATTTTGACAAAATTTTCTACCACAGTGATTTTGCTCCAGGTTTCAAAGAGACAATTTTAAGGCGAAACTAAAACAGAAAGACACATTAAAGCATTAGGCTTGAAACTAATAGCTGTCAATGCTTGACGCCGCTCGTGAATAAAAATACGAGGCTCCGACCGACTGTAGTTGGGAAACCAACCGTTCCGCAAACATTACATCGATACTGACTGACGCACACATTCGGGTCAGCCCAGTATTTCGGCCAAAAGTTGTACAACCCAGTGACACTAAGAACCAGAAACGTTTTTCCTGCTCGTTGACCTCTTGATTCGTAAGGAACTAGGGTGCAGGGCATCAGGAATGTCCTATTGAGGACGCCGAATATTATGTTGATGTCATCTAAAACCAAACGTGGCTGTCACACAATTTTCAGGGGTTTAAGGCCAAATGTGGACAAATTCCATCTGAAAAATGAAAATGTTCGCAGTTCAAAAATATCCCCGTTGGCTAAACTTTTAAGCCCGTCCGAACACCAGAGTAGAAAACGGAAATAAAATCCGCCCTATCGGTCATTAAGGCTATTATAGGTTTTTTGACAGGCACAATAAGTGGTGTTCTTTAACTCCAGTCAAATCAGCATTATAATGCTTCATATCAGGTTAAACAGATTTTATTCAGGGCTGGTATATTAATCAACCACAAGCCCATATATGGACCGAGGTCTGAAGACCCTAGAGGGCGGGCTCAGGTGATGTGTGATAGGGTAGCAGCATTGCAGGAGGGAAATGTGGGAGCTTTAAGGTGGCAATCGATACATTCTATGCGCATGTCTGACACATCCTGTTACAGTTGATTAAACATAGTGACAACTACAGATGAAACTATACTCACTCGATTTCGCCCTCGTTTGATATGGAATTAACTATGATTTTTAAAATTGTTGATAGCGAAATCAGTGCTTGTCAAAATCTGTTTTATGTATCTCATAATAATGTCATTCTCGGTCAAAGCTGCAAGGTTGTTAAGGAAAGATTCACAATTTCGCATTACGCACAATAGACGTGTGGAACTACCTGCCGAAATACGGCTATTCACTAGCTCGGCCCAGTAATCCAGATAAACTTTGACCAACAGGATTATTGTCGTCGTTTTAGCAAAAATCTTCGATCCGACATAACTGGCTTTCTCCCACTTCAGATACTCCACTTTTAGACTTTATATTCGTCTTGCTTATATAATTATTGTTATGATGTTAATCAGTAAACATTCATTTATGTGCTACTCAACACGTGCGTGATCATTTATCAATGCTCATTTGCAGTGCCTCAGTTGGTCAAAACACGGCCTCTCGATCCTTTTCTAATTCACTAAATCAAATGTTTGTGCTTATTTTACTACGTCACTCAATCATGTGTTGGCCGGGCAGCGATCATAGGACGACTCTTAATAATTTTCCCAAACGACGTGATCAGTACAAACCCTCTTTACACTAAATTTATAATGTATATTCACAAAGTGAATTACACCCATCAAGACACATGCTGTAGTCGACTAAAAATATCACACTAAACTCAAATATCGCTATATAAATGGAAAAATAATTTATTTTCAAGAACATGTTATATACTGCAAGAATAAAATGCGCTGGTATTCACATTGGGTTGGTCAACAGGAAAGGTCTTTGCATCGAACGCCCTGTTCGCTTGAAGTAAGGTGCTCAGTCATCGCCTCAATACTTGGGCAAGAAGTTGACCAAATATGGGTCCAGCCCTGCTTATTTAACTGTGGTGAGAAACGCGGTTCAAATTGTACAATACCTCTATGAATGGCATTCGCTGACCTCCGAACGGGGCAACCCCTCTTCATGAGGAAGCCTAGAGCCTCGGGGGAATTCATGCAAAGCGCCATTACATATAGAATACGGATTTATTGCAGGTCTAGTCCACTGCTGCTTATACTATTTCATAACGGTGCCACACAATACCAAATCCTATGCCGTTGCGCAGATTTATTTATTGAGAGGTTCGAACACCGTTTCTGCAGCCCTTACTCGAATGTTTACACCAATCTTTGCAAAACCAAAAATACTGATAAATAACGTATTAACAGTGGACAATCGTTCAAGTGACGCATTGTGGAGCCGACATGAAAGATCTGATTTTACTATTTCATCAACTTAGTTTTATTCTTTGAAGCTTCAATTTCTTGCTTCAATTATTTTTCGTGCTTACCCATGGTAGTTCGTTAGCATATCAAAAAGGGTTACTTTTCCCCAAACAGGATGATCAATAATTGTTGTTCATACTTTTACCTATTACTGTAATACGTCAAACTTAACGGGACACCATGATCAGTAGTTAATGGTATCACGCACGCCCAGCTCGGTCATGGGACACAATTAGGGGCAACTGAAAACGTCACACACCACAGCCCTCAATTTGAAGAGCCCAACGAGCAGGAGAAATGCAGCGTTAACTTGGCACCATCTCTCAGAACGGACAAGAGCCAAAACACTGACTGGGGCACGTAGTCAAAGATCGAAACTGGGGCACGTAGTCAAAGATCGAAACTGGGGCAGTAGAGTCAGGTTTGACAGTTAGAGAAACCAATCACAGGTAGCTGCTAAAGGGAAAAGCAGATCTATTTAGTTTCAAAAAATATGAATGCCCGCGCTCCCTAAAACCTGTTCCATTATCTCACACATCCCCAGTCGACGACCAACTAGACATTCCTTCCCAACGAAACAATAATTGCTGGTATATATAATTATTTTGCGAACACAAATTTTCATTTCAAAAACGTGTTGTTTCCGATTATCAACGATCCGCGTTAAAAACCACCCAGCCCCAGTATGTACACAAAGAACGATGATAACTACGCCTGATGTCCTTTTATTATTAAGTGAAAAAGGTAACAACGCCGTAATGACTACATCACCCAAAAAACATTCTTCCTATAACGTTTGCAAACGAAGGAATCCCGGCGTTTGCTATTGTCACAAACAGCAAAACACACTTTGAGAAACACTTTTCGATACTCGACGACACAAAATAACAATTATTATTACAATCGTCAATAAATTATTGAGAAAAAGTGAAAAAACAGAAAATTAAAAAATATTAAAAAGTGAAAGAATAAAAATAAAATGAGAAAAAATGGAATACGAAATAATGATTATGACAATGGTGACGACGAAATGATAGGAAATTTGAAATGTTGGAAAATTGCTACTGTCGATTCGTTTGGTGAAACAACAGTTAATAAAAATTTTAGACAAAGGTGTTAGAGCAATCCCGCAGAAGGTTTCAACGACTTCACTTAGTTGGGTCAAAAGTTTACTGTCACCTATCTATCCAGTGTAGCGATGCACCGGTATAGGCAGAACCCGAAATAGTAGCAATTAGCGCCATGGATTGGCCACCAAACTCATCACTTTAAAGTCATTGCTCGGAGTCACAATCAAACCCCCAGCCATTTTCAAACATCCCGTTTTTACTTTCCAACTCCAATTATTGCCATATAGTTAATATTTCACATGTTCACTTCCGAAATTGAAAATTTGTTAACACTCTAAGTTATATTTAAAATCCACTATGTACCCCAAGTTAACTAAAGACGTGTCTGCAAACGTCGCAAAGCCGATTTATAAATTATCCACTGTATTACTTTGAAAAAACTGAATTTTGACAAGTTTTAGAGTTACACCGGCCTAACTCTATGCCATTCTGTAAAATGCGGAATCCCCTAAAATTTTCAGTGAAACAAAAGACTAGACCCATGACATGTGTCTAATATTCCGGGATGTTTCTTTTTTGCCAACCCATGTATCGTGTGGTAAACGTTTTTACTCTCAAACCAGATAGCCAGACTATAAGTTGCGGATACACCATAACAGGGGACCGCTGGAACCGTCTTGTATATTAATTTATTGTTTCAATTCGTAAGCGATGAAATCTCGGTTTCCAAGATTATCGTAAGCTCGAGTAGAAATATTGAAACACCGCGTGACTCCGATAAACATAGATTCAAGAGTTTCTAGAAGCTCCAATCCAAACGGAATCGTAATCTTCCAATGTTCGGAGATGAACGGGTGATAGAAGTTAACACATTTATTTATCATAATCCAGACATGATCAAATTCAAACTACCGGTATATACTTTAGCGCTGGTTTTGCTACAGCGTTTTTGCTCGATTACGGCAACGGCTGATTTGATCAAAGACTATGATAAGTGAGCGTAAAATTTACTTGAATATAAAACGTCATTGGTGCACTTACGTGAATAACAAAGCTATAAAATCTGCGGCGAGCGACAATTGTTCATTTCTTCATTCTCCAACAAACAAAGTTAGCCAACCAATCGCCGCCAAAGATTTATGAGATCGAAAGACAAAAGCACAAATTAAATGTTGTGGCAAAACAGGAGCGAGTTATCAACACAATTGATATATACAGACGAATAAATTTAAAGCTTCACGGGTCCCACTTAAAAAGAAGAGATCATAGTCAATGTATCTCGCAAGCAGCGAGCGTGGTTTCATTTTTTGCATTATTTCTTTAAGTTAATCATTTGGCGTCATCATCTGTAACAGGCTCTATTTGATGTACAAATACCACTGTCAAACCTCTTGAATCCTGAAGACATTGAAAATCCTAAAAAACGTAGACCCTAAACCATCCGGCAACACCTGAAAACGCGTCAAGCATTTGGGCTGGCCTGTAATTAGACAACTGAAAACAGATTATATCGATGGCATAATGACAGAACATCGTATGTAAGAAATTACGCTTTCGAGATAATCAAGAAAAACTTACCAGACACTTAATAGCTCTATTGATAAAAGAATGCTCCAGCAAAATATATGACGTATAGACGTGCTGTTAGGACCAGCATACAGAAATATGACTTCAATTTCTTTTTTTTTAGTAAACAGATACGATATTTTGTCACTAAACTATAAATTTTTATTGGTTATAATCTTTAGCGACTTAAAATCTTATGTACCTGTATAAGATATATGGAACACCGCCTCGCAGTTTGCAAGACTAGTCAATCCACTGGATGATTGCCACACGCCGGCCGATCGTCGTCCAAATCTGCTTCGCTGTGAAGATACCTCGTAGAATCCTCGATAACGAGGCGGAATCGCGCCAATATCTAAGAAGTTCCATTAAATCGTCCTTTTTTTCTTCGAGATATTGGTTGCTGCCGATTATACAGGGCACAATTCAGCCCAATTATGAAAAAAAAAAGCGATTAATGGAACTCTTCAAACTAACGGGTCACCTCGTTATCGAGGATTACGAGGATCTTCACAGCGAAGGCATAAATTGCATGATTAATTATACTTGAAATTGTATATCTTTATACAGTACATAAGATTTTTTAAGTCGCTAAAGATTATAACCAATAAAAATTTATAGTTTAGTGACAAAATATGGTATATATTTTCTACTAAAAAAAAGAAATTGATTTCTGTATGCTGGTATTAACAGCCTATACGTCATATATTTTGTCGAGTTGTTATCAATAGAGCTATTAAGTGTCTGGTAAGCTTCTTGATTATCTCGAAGCATTAATTTATTTATACGATGTTCTGTCATTATGCAGTGGGGGATAATATGTTTTCAGTTGTGGTACAGTAAGTTTCAATGTTTAGTTCCTACCGGGATGGTTTAGGTCTCGTTTTTTTGGGTTAGGTACAATGTTCAATTTCAAGGTTTGACAGTGGTATTTATTACATCCAAATAGAGCCTGTTACAGTTTAGATGATGACGCCAAATGTGAGGAAATAATGCAAAAAAAATGAAACCACGCTCGCTGCTTGCAAAACGTGACTTCTTTCTTTTGGGGGAAAATGCATAAAGCTTAAATTTATTCGTCTGTATATATAAATTGTGTTGATAACTTCGCTCTTGTCACAACATTTAATTTGTGCTTTTGTCTTTCGTACAGTAAATCTTCGGCAATTGGTTGGCTAACTTTGTTTGTTGGAAAAATGAAGAAAAAATGAACAATCTCGCTCGCCGCAGTATAGCTTTGTTATTCACGTAAGTGCACCAATGACGTTTTATATTCGTGATTTTACGCTCACTTATCATAGTCTTTGATCAAATCGCATTTGGCGGAAAACGCTGTAGCAAAACCCGGCGCTAAACTAATTATATACCGGTAGGTTGTAGGAATCATGCTTCTGTGATAAATAGAACTGTTATGGTTAGTATCCGAACATTGGAAATACGATTCAGCCTTTCTAGAAAGCTCTTGAATGCTCCAAATATTTATCGGAGTCACGCGGTGTTTCAATATTTTCTACTCGAGCTACGATAATAATGCGCTTGAAACTTAAATTAGATAGATATTATGTATGCGGCAAAGTTTTCGGTCTCGTATTCTGGTTTAAAAAATTGAAAACTACCCACACGATACATACACAAAAAGAAACATATGATGTTTCGTGGGTCTCACCTTTTTGTTTCACTGAAAATTTAGGGAATTCCGCATTTTTTACAGAATGGCGTGGGGTTAAAAGTTCTGGAAATTTTTGAAAAAAAAAAATCGATAATTTATAAATCGGCTTGCGACGTTTAGGACACGTCTTTTAATTAACTCCGTATAGTGGATTTTTAAACTAACTTTCAATTGTAAGCAAACTTTCAATTTTCGGAAGTGAACATGTGAAATATAACTATATGGCAATAATTGGAATTGGAAACGGGATGTTGGAGAGATGGCTCAGTTGTAGACTACCAAAAACAACTTTAAAAGTTTGGTGAGAAAATGCATAGTTTAATTGCTCTCGTTTTTTTCGGGTTCTGCTGCGCGGGAGGTGGGATGGTGGTTTTTTGAGCCCCAACTAAGTAGAAGTGCGTTCTCAAATTGTTGTTTCGCCCAAACGATCAACAGTAGGCAATTTTTCCGACATTTTTCAAATTTCCTATCATTTTTCGTCGTCACCATTGTCCATAATCATTATTTCATATTCCATTTTTCTCATTTTATTTTTATTCTTTCACTTTTTAATATTTTTTAATTTTCTGTTTTTTTCACTTTTTCTCAATAATTTATTGACGATTGTAATAATAATTGTTATTTTGTGTCGTCAACTATCAAAAAGTGTTTCTCAAAGTGTGTTTTGCTGTTTGCCGAACGCCAGGGATTCTCGTTTGCAAACGTTATAGGAAAGAATGTTTTTTGGGTGGGTGGTAACATATTTACCTTTTTCACTTAATAATAAAAGGACATCAGGCGTAGTTATCATCGTTCTTTTGTGTCCTTACTTGGGGCTGGGTGGGCAAATAAATAATCAGGAAACAGACTATGTTCAGATAATTATATCTGATTATTGGTTCAAATGTCTATTTGGTGGTCAACTGGGATGTGTGAGATAATGGAACAGGTTAGCGGGGCATTTCATTTTTGAAACTGAGAACGGTGTTTCTTGCACAGCTACCTGCTGATTGGTTTCTCTAACTGTCAAACCTCGGACTGCTGCCCAGGTGCTTAACTACGTGCCCAGTTGTGACTACGTGCCCCAGTCAGTGTTTTGGGCTCTTGTCATTCTGAGAGATGGTGCCAAGTTAACACTGAGTTCTCCTGCTGGTTGGGCTAACTATAATATGTGGTTTTCAGTTTGCCTAATAATATACCCCATGACCCGAGCTGGTGCCAGATTAACTACTGATACATAGTGTCCCATTTAACTTAGACATTACATAATAGGTAAAAATTATGAACAGACAATATGATCATCCTGTTTGGGGAAAAGTAACCCCTTTTGATATGCTAACGAACTACCAATGGGTAAGCACAAAATAGATTGGACAAATTGAAGCTTCAAAGAATAAAACTAAGTTGATGAAATAGTAAAATCAGATATTTCATGTAGGCTCCACAATTACTTGAACAATACTATGTTAACATTATTTATTCAGTATTTTGGTTTCAAAATTGGGTATTGACATTTCAAGTCACCCAGAAACAGTGTTCAAACCTCTCAATAAATAAATATACACAACATGATTTGGTATTGTGTGGCACATCATATAAGCAGGTGATAGAATTACAATGATGGTATTATGTAATGTTTAGCACTACCATAAAAATTCCCCAAGGCCTAGGCTTTCTCATGAAGAGTCCGCTTCAGCAAATGCCTCATAAAGGTGAGTTGTACAATTTGAACTACACATTTCTCACCCCCACATGGGGTGTGAGACCCCATATTTGGTAGAACTCTTCCAAGTATTGAGGCAAAGTGACTGACACTCAAACAGGGCATTTCAATATGGTTTCCCTTAGCCAAAGCCCCAATACACACTTTCTCTACAGGTATATAACATGTTCTTGAAAATAAATTATTTTTCCATTTATATAGCGAATTATTTGAGTTTAGTGTGATATTTTTAGTCGATTCATGTGTATTTGATGGGTGTAACTATGAATATACGTATAAATTTAGTGTAAAAAGGGTTTGTACTCAAACACGTCGTTTGAAAAGTTAAGAGTCCGTCTATGATCGCTGCCGGGCCGACACGTGGATTGAGTGAGACATAGTAAAATAGGCGCCAACATTTGGTTAATAGTGGGTAGAAAGGATCGAGAGGCCATGTTTTGAGGCCCCGACTGAGGACACTACAAAATGACGTCAAATAAATGATCACGTGTTGAGTAGCGGCGCGTAATAATAATGTTTTCTGATTAACATCATAGTCATACGCAGCGAGACGAAATGTAAAGTCTAAAAAAGTGGGAAAATTCTGTGAAGTGGGAGAAAGCCATGCCGGATAGAAGATTTTTGCTAAAACAAACAACAAATATCTTGGCAAGTTTTTATCTGGAATTATCGGGCCGAGCTAGTGAAATGCACCGTATTTTCGGCAGATCCCCCGCGCGTCTATTGTGCATTATGCGAAAATTGTGAATCTTCCCCTTAACAACCTTGCAGATGAGCATTATAAATTTTTGAGAACATTGACGGGGCGCTGATTTCGCTATCAACAATTTAAAAATCATAGTTAATTCCATATCAAAGTTAAAGAGGGCGAAATAAATCGTATAGCTGTAGTTGTCACTATGTTTAATCGACTGTAACAGATGTGTCGGGGAACGTGCGCGTCAAATCTATCGATTGCCACCTTAAAAGCCCCTCCCACCTTCCCTCCTGCCCGACCTCCCTCACCTCTCAAGCCCCTCTAGACCTGGGCTCATTATGGGCTTGTGGTTGGTAGGTGTGCCCGGCCCCGTCAAATAAATCTGTTTAAGTTGAATATGAAGCATTATGATGCTGATTTGACTGGAGTTAAAAAAAACACCACTTATTACTATTAAAAAACCTATCAATAGTTTTAATGACCAATAGGCCAGATTTTATTTCCGTTTTTTTTACCTGGTGTTCAGAACAGCTTTAAAACTAAGCCGAGACGGGGAATATTTTGGAAACTGCCGAACATTTTCATTTTTTCGGCATTTGCTCCAGCTTGGCCTTGGGGTCCCTAAAAATTGTGGCGGCCACGGTTTTTGGTTTTAGATGACATCAACATAATATTCGGCGTCCTCGACATTTCCTGATGCCCTGCACCCCTCACTCCTTACGAATCAAGAGGTCAACGAGCGGGGAAAACGTTTCTGGTTCTGGTGTAGGATTGCTACAAACTTTTGGCACCGAAATCCTGTGGGCTAAGCTATAGTACGGTAATCATATGGATGTAATGTTTGCGGAACATTGGTTAGGTATAACTTATTCACGAGCGGGGCGCGCTATTAGTTTCAAGCCTAAGTTCGGCCTAAACTCTATTTGAAACCTGGAGGCCTGTGGTAGAAAATTTTGTCAATATGGTTATATAAAATAGAAAATATACGCCAAAATTCTCTGTGTTCAGCCTGTAATTCTGAATAAATATTTCGAGCTAATTGAGGGATGGTACACAGGCATTCAAAATTAGGGACAGTTGGACAAACAATTTCCAAAGCCAAAATTATAGAATATTATTGACTAGTTTCACTGAACATTTTTAGCTTTCAACTGTTATAATCAGGGAATAAAAAGATAAACCGGTGAAAGAAGACAGTCTCGGTTTTGAATGTGGCTAAAGACTTGGGGTGACATGGATGCTAATAGTTAACTAACGCTCAATTTTTCGTTGTGAACAATAAATTTTTGAAAGATTTTTGTAAGGATTTTTTTGGGAATTCTGAGCAAACGATACAATTTGAGATTTTTTGAGTCCCAGTGATTTTTGCGTCATTGTTATTATGTTGCAGAATAGTGAAATGGCCACAGGTTTTTCTCTTTGCACTTTCGTGTTGTTTCAGTCTTGCCTAAGATATAATGTACATTATATATACATAATGACGTATTAAACACATACTAAAATATATCTATTTATGTTTGTGTACACTTTTTCGTGTGACAGAGCGTTGACGAACTATTTTGAGCAATTGCGATTCGTAACTACGTTGTGCCGTCGCTCTGGAATCAGTCAGAGTTGGATGCGTTTCGCAAAAATTTGGAAATTGATAGAGAACGATCGGTGAGCTGTTTCAAAAAATGCATTATATTTTTAAAGTGCAGAAGACTGGGATTGTGAGTGTGTATGGTAAGTTCTGAAGGAGCGAGATTCGGGACTAACCGCAATGGTGATTCGAGGGTGTTTGTTGCTGCTCAATCGAAGCGCTTGTGTGGGGCCTAAATTTCCTATGGAACCATGTTCGACAAGCAAGTGTATGGGTCCCCCTTCCCAATCGCGTCGTGTGAACATATTGAGTTTCCAGCCTTGTCTTACCAGCTTAGCA
>JASANE010022373.1:0-29970 GCA_030248225.1 Trileptium ribeirensis | reverse complement strand
ATACAAAGCGTCGGCAAGTGACGAAATCCAGACTACCATCGTACAAGTAAGTCGTGCCACACAATGCGTACTTAACCACGGAATTATATGTCTAACACAGTGGAATACTCAGTATTCCCATAAACACTATTGGGTATATTTATACCAATTGTCTTGGTATTAAGGCTTTTACAGAATCAAGTCTGTTTAAGTATATATTCTTACAAAAATACTAGGCCTTTTGTGGGATTTGGAGCACTATAGTCATTTGCATTGTCGTTACTTTTTCATCGAAGGCTATCTTTGGCAGCCACAAAAGTTGTTTTCGTGGTAACTATTTTAATACTTGTAAATAGTACACATATTTCTGAACATAACTAATGATTGAGTAAGCTTGGATTGAACACAAAAATGTGAAAATTATATTGATGTTGCCAGTCATGACCTCTAAAAAATTTGCAGCCAACAACTTTTAACCCCTCACCTGCGTTTTCGTACAAGTGATGTAAAAATCCTGGTTCGAACAGCTAACAGATTTCACTTTTTAATGATGGTTCAACAGTTATCCTTCACGAACGGTAGCTTGTGCAGTCATATGTATGCTCACGTACACGCAGAACATAAGTAGCAGTGTACTAAAATGTCACAGCAGTGAAATTGGATATGTCATTCTACACGTACTCTTGTTGCAAATAATATTATAAAGTTTGCAAAACGTCAAATGGCAAAACAGTTGCTTTCGCCATAAAAGTAAGACTATTTATAGATTTATAAATTCGTGTCTACACCGAGATCTCTAGAACATATCAAGAGGAATATTTTCAGCAATTGGTGAAACTGATCCGACCATCCATTGCTGGGTTATGATGATTAATCGAGCTATAGTCTAAATTTTGATTAACCCTTTCCTTCCTAAAATAATGTGTATTTCGTACGGTGTTCAACAAGTGCCGCAGCGGCGG
The DNA here is from genome assembly GCA_030248225.1 of Trileptium ribeirensis. Classification (NCBI taxonomy): domain Eukaryota; kingdom Metazoa; phylum Nematoda; class Enoplea; order Enoplida; family Thoracostomopsidae; genus Trileptium; species Trileptium ribeirensis. Next base: position 29,029 of record JASANE010022373.1, on the reverse strand, counting down.
ACTGAACGTGGACCTGAGCCTCGTACGCTAGCCACTGCGGTATCTGACAGTTGTTGCTCGGTTTCTTAAGGAACTTCAAAAATGCGAGCGAACAACAACGCACACGCAAACGCAACGTATGCGAAAAGCTCAGTCACTGCACCGCTTTGTAATGTACATGCCGATATTTATGTCACTTTTAGAACTAAAGGATTAAAGCTACATTGCGAATCATTTGCACTAGCTACGTGATCTTAATTAAGTGATGCAAGGCGTTACTACGTGTGGTAGTTGGAAATACTATCTATGATAGTTCGGCATATAACTAAGACATAAAGTTTTACATATAGTAAGATACGAATATAACGATAATTAAATAAAAGTAAGTTATCACAGTATCTCAGTATCTCGCCAGTTATAGGCTAGGCTGTCGTTTTTAGGTGAAATATAAGAGCAAACAACGAAATATACGAATGAGTTATGCCACAAGTTACGGTAACTGTAGTGGAAAAGTTTTCAGCAATATTTTGAAATACGATTATCCGGAGATGATTAAAAGTTTTTATGAATTGATTCTGATTAGATCGTGTCTTTTGTAGCGCTATTTACCTAAAATATGTTTAAAGGCCTTTTAGTATTTTATAAACTTGTGTAAATGCATTTTAAAAATTAACGTTTACTCATTATAAAAACCTTCCAATTTTAAGCTGGTTAGTATTATCAAGAGTGCATTAGGGAAGAGTATGACACTTCCTTGCACTCACATGTTAGCCTGTGTTTGATGATACGGGCGTTTTCAGCCTGAGGTAGCGCGCCCCCTCCCCAGTTTGTGGGAGGGCTAGGTCAGGGGCCCCCAATTTCTGGGGGGAGGGTCGGTTTATAAGCAGCTGCCTACCCCCCCCCCTCCAAAAAAACGGGGGGGGGGGGTGTCGGGCGCCATCTCGACCCCCCAGAAACTGGGGGGGTGGCTCAAGCCGCAAACGCCCGTATCATCAAGCACGGGTTTATATGTGAGTGCAGAAAAGTGTCATGCTCTACCTCAATGCACTCTTGATAATACCAAGAGCGCATTAGGGAAGAGTATGACACTTGTATGCGCTCACATATAAACCCGTGTTTGATGATACGGTCTTCTCGGCCTGACCCCCCCCCCCCCAGTTTCTGGTGGGGGTTCAAGATGCCATGAAATAGATGGACAACATGTGAGTGCAGGGAAGTGTCATACTTTTCCCTAATGCAATCTTGGTATTATATATTGCTTTTACAAGCTGTGACATAATTTTAGCCATTTTACAAATTTGTTTAAATTATTGTTTTGAAAAGCGCTGGCACGCAGAAGATTCCACTTTTAAGAATACATAACTACGCAGCTCATCTAAATTGGTTTATAATATAAGAAGCGATATCTGAGGTGTTAGTTTTATGCATATAGCTGACAACTGTTTAAAATTATTATAATATCGGCATAGCAACACGACATTTTATCTTTTAGTTGATGAAAAAGACAGATGTAATAATACACCCCAAAGCGTTACGTCAATTCATTTCGACGTATTTCGTATTTTTATACGTTCGTTGTGATACCATATTTTAGGATGAAAGCACAATGCCTAGTGCCTATTCCAGCGAAGTGCTACTCATTACATTTATGCAAAAGATTATTTAATGATTTACAAATTCACATAAATTCTGCTGCAAAATGAGTAATACGCAATTAAAGAGTTAACTATCGGAAAAAAATTGTGCATTAAATAAAAATGTCGCTGTTCAACTGTTCTAGCTAAATCATAGACTGTTTTGGTAGACCCGACAATCTTGGGTCGCTATGGTTTCCGCGCGGTACCAAAAATTCACATAGTTTTTACTACACAAATATTATAGACTACCATTTTCAGATCCCCATGAAATTTCGTTAGCCTGTTTTGTTTTTTGTAAACATGTTAGCATCAGCTAGAACATATGTCGGCTGTGGGTGCAGACTGAAAATATGGAATAAAAACCATCGGTTGGGTTATGATAAGATTTAACAATAAAGCCAAACACGGAGCTGACGTGTACTGTTTCCAATATTGATGGTAGCGTAGAATAGAAATCCAATCAAAACAACGTTAAATCGCAACAGTAATAAATTCTTGCTGAAGCTAAAACGAAGCTTTGGGCAGACACACGTTGTTTGTTTTGGTAAATAATTTAAACAGGAAACCCTGTCTGAAAGTACTTCCGTGAGGAATGCTTATGTTTTAACCTAAAATATTTTTCTTCTCACGATAACGGTGTTACAGCAGTAATAGAAGTATAAAAGGTTTCAGGCGACACTTCTCTGTCATCAGGTGCTTTTGCGGAATTCGTACAGAATGAACTAGCAGGGACCAGCTAATGGGAAGCTAGCAGGCACCAGCTGATGCGAAGTTAGCAGGGCGCAGCTGTACTGTAGAATTATCGCAAGACCGCGATATGCACGCACTTTGAAGTGATCCTAAGAATCACTAAATCTACCAAGAAAATACGGCAGATGGTTCCAGCTTTACTTGGAGAGTATTTTTTAAGTATTATCAAAAGTGTTACAATATCCTAACATTTTGCTACTGCAATGATGTAAATACGATTATATATCTAATTTACCTTGTTTGGCGGATATGATTAAGTTTATTATGATTTACGAGAACTATACGTATCTGTCTGCACAGATTATATTTGTCAGTCTTCAACAATGCCAAGCTCATAGTTTATCCGCTGAAATATTGCGATAGTTATACATTTTTTCGTTTTTCAAGGTAATGTTATATCGAAAGGCGAAAATTCTAATAATATCAGAACTTATTACAAGATGCATTGCCTATAGAGAGAAAAGATAACCAGCATCCTTGTGTTTACATTATTAATGGCGTTGCAGCAGATGAAAAACACTTTTGTTGAAGCAACATATAATCTACCAAAGTTATTGAGACCTTGTAAACTTGATGATTTAGCTTTAGAGAGTGTTTAACAATTTATTTCATTTTGATTTTTTGATTCAAATGTGGTCAGACAAATCCGACACGTTTGCTGCATGCTAATTCCAACCGGTAAGCAGACTCCAGCGGCTAGATTTGAGAAAACTTTCATGATGGCATTTAGTCTATAATTCATTTGAGCTTATAATGCATGCAAACGCTGACGAAAAGTGAAAACAATGTCACAGCCTGACAGTTGTGCAATGAATTAATGAATGGATAATCAAACAAATAAATGAATAAATAAGTTAACGTAAGTAAAAATAATAAACAAATAAGTAAAATAAAATAAATAATACGCAAACTAATTAATAAATAAATGAATATATAATTAAACTAAATAAATAAATAAAATATATAAATAAATAAATATATAAATAATTAAATAATTCAGAAATTGCTATCTCGATGCTCATTATATACAACACTGCTTATTTTCTAATCGTTAATATCAAAATTTAAGTCTAAATTTTGTTTTCGCTGGTATTTTGTATAAATCAAATTTTGTATAAAAGTATCAAACAAAATCTTTTGTCGTTGCAAAACTTAGTTTTTCATTTTAGTCAACTCAATATCTCACATCTTGCAAGGTCGGCAATGTATATTCTGGTATTCATTGAGAATTCTTGCTTGCATCTTGTAGTTATGTCATGTTAATAGTTAATAAAACGGAGAAAGAACAACAACTAAAACGACGTCCCCGCGAGGGCCTCTACATCATAGATGACCTCTCCCGCCGACCCTGCTAACCCATGAGACCTTGAAATTTCTGCATTTATGGGTAGTCATTAGTCAGCGTGTTATTGGGGCCAAACCGTTTTTCGGAAACCTTCAATATTGTAATCTAGTTGTCAAAACAACTCTTAGGAATAGGCATGCAAATAGATTTACACACATGCAGTGACAAGGCATAAGCTGGAAGAGATGAATAATAAACGCGTGGAATAAAACGTTGAAGCTTTCTACTTATAATGGCATATACGTATGACCTTATGCAGTGTATGCTGTGTGCGCTCAATTTTCGAAAATTGGTGTGGAAAGGGATTTTGTTACTGATAAGGTGCGACTGGTAAGGTTTTAATACCTTATAAATTGGTATAAACGCCTAATACAAAAGAAAGATGCGATACTTTACTCAGCTGACCTCAAATGTTTAAGATATTTCATTTCATGGCACGTATATAGCAATAAAACTGACTTTTAGTAAAAGCAATTTGAATATACAGTCACTAGGTACCATAACTATGGTTAATTTACCATAATTATGGTTAATTTACAATTAGTAGGCATCAGGTTTCTGTAAGGAATGAGGTCGTAAAAACTCTTAGTATGTCAATGGTAGCCTGAAAGTCGACTCTGAAGCATTTTAATTCATTAGCTTAGCATGAGCTTGGTCATCCTGATTTTAGATGACACTGTTCCACTGCCTACTAAATTATGTACGAACAAATAAATATATATGTTTTTACCAACGCCGTTATAACAAACAATAAATAGTTAAGCACCTTACGTCGTTTCAGTAACTGAAAGATGAACTGAAGAACTTTGGTGATGCAGCGAGAAACTTCGGTTAATACTGTTACCATAACACAATGCGGACAATGAGGGCATACGAATATAGTGTACATTCTATTTATGCTCAACTAATAATCTGTATTTAATCACTTTTCACAAAATTGATCTATTCGATTAGCAATCAAAAGTTATAATAAAGTTAAATAGTAATGATAATAATAAAACCATTTTCAACCTTATATTAACTGATTAACTATAAAAGAATATATCATGAACACTCTAAAAGTGACACTAGAACCGGTGGACCAGACTTAGATGTCTTGCTTATGCACTCTACTTCCATGTTAAAACAAAACTTGTATTATTACTGGTGTACTTCTTCTTAACCTGCTTTGGTCAACCACAGCTGAAGTGATATTGCAGGTGGTTGAATAAAATGTCGGGTACAGCTTAACAAATGTATTGTCCAGCGCGAACTCGACTTCAAGTTATATGTACTGCTAAAATCACTGAACCGTCAGTGAATCCACGGTATTGCGTATTAGTGTTTTCATGGTAGCGATATCTAAAAACAACGAATTTATAGCTTTACCAAACAAAAGGTATCTGTCACCTAGATAATCACTAACAGATACTACTCAACCTAATACACCATAGAACTTGTCAAATTGGACATCCAGAGTTATAAATTTTTGCGATACAAGATAGGTTGTTATATTATTTCCTGACTACGGCTGCGATGCAATGCTTTATTGCAATAACGACTACAGCTCATGAACTGATGGGCTGACGTTTTACTATGCTTTGTCTAAATCTAAATGTAAATGTTTTACTATATATTGCGTTTAAACATATGTAGACATTGGTAAAAGCATTATTTATGTATCCGTACGTTTCCTTTTTCATGAGCAAAAGATAATCAGATCCCAATTTTAGACTAAAACCAAGCTAAATTACATGGTTTCGGTAAAGTGATGAGATAAACATTTTTATAGTATAAGTGGTATGAACTATTAGAACTTTGGGCCTAACATCTGGATAACCCATTTTTAACTGAATAAAACAGCAAAAGTAGCTAATTGCGCCTAAATCGCTAAGGTCATGCCTCCCAAAGCAATGGTTCAGGAAGCTACTCTCCCCGAGGCTTCGGACGCCCACCGAAGCCCTGCGTACCGCTGAAGGTACCCCTTATCTGTGGAGGGCGGGAGGTGGATCATATCCACTATAATAGGTCGTAAACTTTGCAGTATGCAGCTCATTGGAGGTACGGTCCCTGTTAAAATATAATCCAGATACCACTAATCATCCGTAAGCTATAATAACTGCAATACCTGAGCCATAGATGCTATACGCTCTGAGGTCTTAGGGGGGGCTACCTCCTCTGAAGTCTCGATCTCCGGGACCCTAGTCTACTCCCTGAGGGTACAACGCTAATCGTGGACGGGAAGGTCGTAAGTTTTTTCCGCACCCCTGCAGGACCGCGAGGGCCTCTACCCCTGAGACGATCGCCCCGGCTTTGGCTACAACCTTAATCCTCGAGGAGTGAGCATGTATGTTGTTTCCCCAAAGCAACATTTTGGGCCAAAATTCGATTATATTTCGCTGCAATAATTTGAATCGGTTCTATTGGGCTAAAGTATGTATTGAGTTGGTTTTGTGATGCGCGGATAATATTGAGTTCATCCCGATATTCAGGTACGACTGCTAAATATTAAGTGATGATAACTATGAAACGGAATCATTTGAATATTGTTGTAATCTACTGTATCTTTGTAAAATGTTCTCTGACTTGCTTTAGGATGCCACTATTAATGACTGAAATCCAATAATTGAGCTTAATCCGTCCCGCTGGTTCTGCCTATTTCTCATGATTTCATCTGCCTAGCCAGTATTTAAAAGCAAAGACGCTGAATTGGACGGTGTCAACGCAACATCTAGATTTAAGTCGGTTGTACAGCAAAAAAGTAGTCTCATACTCTTCATTGCTTAATATTCCCGGTAGATTGCTACGAGGACAGCAGCAATGTTATATACCTTTAACAATAACGCTTATATAAAGCTTCAATCCTTGGAACATACAGACATATAGTGTAAATTGAACTCAATATATGAACTAGTTTATTGACACGTTTTGCGTTAGCACAACTGTAAGGTGGAGCCAAGCAAAGCTAGGTATATTTCTGTCTGCTTAGATACGCCTACTGGCAGCTAGAAATGTAACTACAACATGGATAAAAGCAAAACCCTTAAATAATCTAAGAAAGCTCAATATGCAAGAATTGCCTGAGCGTTATAAAGCATATAAAAGCCAATTTGTTGTAAATATATTTACAAATAATGTTTAATAAAATGCTAAAGTATATATTTGTAATGGATCAATGAACAAACCTAAGTATTGCACATTGTTTATTTAAGTGTTTATAAAATTATAAATTCTTACAGATTTGTACACTTTTCACGATCCCATAGAGAGACCAAACCTACACCTACCATTACGTATTAGAGTACATATATAGTTAAAATATATGTGGTAGGAGTTTTTGCCGTGCTTAAAACGGCATACTCGTAATCAGTGTATAATAATGCAATTAGATACTTCAGATTTCAAGGATCGTTTACGCATTACATGTTACAGTTTTTGAAGCAATATACGTTTAATCCCCCTTAGCGGCGACCACAATATGGGCATTATTCATCTATATTTTATTAATATGAATTTCACACAGCATAGGATCTTGTACCAAGAAACAAACTTGCGAAGTATATGAGAATCCTTACTAGAATATATCCGAAGAGTTGTCTGATACCCTACTTATCATCAGCAATATAGCAGTATGATGTGCATGCCGTTAATTCGTAACGTGACGCCCAACATAATAATCTCTAAACATCCAAAATTTCCATTTTCGTTAAAAATATTTTTAATTTAATGCACTGCTTCACTAATTGCCATCGTGCTAAAGTTAATACTTTAACGCCCAAACTAGCATGTGTACCATGCAATATTTGACATATACAAATTGATTGCGATTGAACCAGCGATATACGGCTGAAAGTGGCTTACGCAAGTCACTGAACATACCGGCGCAATATCCTAGGTCCCAGGCGAGGTGGTAGCCTGTTGTCCGGGGAGGGAATGTACATGGCGCCGAGGGAAGAGGGGTCCTACACTTCAGGTTGTAGGTCCCTCCCCTATGGGCATTTATGCCACAAACAATCTAGAACCTGTTGTTCGGTTCCTTAGGAATCCTTATGCAGCGCAATTTACTCAGATATCTCGCAATTTGCGTCGGCACCAATTGGCAGAATTTCGCATGAAAGGGTTAAAATTCTTTTCACTGACACAGAAGAAGACGAAGGTCCAAAGTTGGCCTCGGCGCATTACGCCATGGCTTCAGTAATTAACTGTTGTTGCGTAATTTGCATAATAGGCGTTCTTTCATTTACGCAATGAACTCCAGTGCTCGATACACTGAAACTGTTGCTACAATGTAACGAAAATATTATGCCATTACTAACTTCGTGCAACACTTTATTTTACCGAACGATACCTGTAGAGATTAGAATAGTCTACATTATGTAGCTTATAACCCTGATGGCAGAATTTCAACACTGAACGACGGAGTAATGAGAAGCAGTATCGCAGCAGAGCAGCTGAAACGACATTCTGGCTAACTGCGGATCTTTGTAACAAAAAAACGGAAAGGTGCGCGGCAACGTAACAACTCAGATGGATGCACGACCAACGTTAACAAAAACCGATTAGGTATCGTAATCTTATACCAATAACCTGAAGTACATCGCCCTGAATTTGACATATCATTCATATTTTCTCGCTAAACAGCTGTACTTGAGAGCATTCGTCGTGACTATCTTAATATCAACTACTGTGTTCCAACCCTAAGTGGTATCCAATATCACCTCTCTCACTATCCCTGGCTTTTAAGCAATCCCAGTGCAAAGCAACACGACTTGTGCGTCACTAATGCGTTGCGGTAAAAACACAATTAATAGGCTATGCGTAATTTTTAAAATATATTTTGTATTACGACTACTAAAAACAGCTGACCGGAAGAAGCCAATGGTTTGAAATAAGTGAAAAAATATCAAGGTGGGTAACGTATTACTGATTCGCTTTCATATAGCACATTGTATATAAGCGCAAGGAATTCGCGATGAAAGTGACAATGGAGCAAAAGCGGCTAGCGCTTTCCAAATAGACAGATCGCAATATTTCAAGAACATCTCTAGACGAACTACTTTCAGGCTATTACTTATCTCTTGTTATATAGAAGCAAGCAACGCGAGCACCACTGCATTCTGCAACTGTGTAAATCTACGGATGAATGTCAAAAAACATTCTATATAGCATTATAAAGACATATATAGGTGCTAAAATCTGGCTATTTGTCGCAAGAATGGAAACAAAAGCGAAGATTTTCTTAAAGCATGAATATCCTGTTCAAGTAGCCTCATTAAATGGTAACGCAAAAATCATATTTTGATAGAATATCAGTAAATTATTGAAATTTATTTCATGATACTACAAAAAATCACATTACTATATTCATGTATTTTTATAATTATTGCATTATTACACGTAATAGACTCAAAGCGCACCTAGTTTTATGTTTACATGACTCCAATTATTTCTTGCCCAAAATATTTGAAAATCAACACTATCAACAACTGTGGCCAGAACATAGACTCCCCGACTCCCATAATGGTTAATTGTACCATGTCTCGGAAGCGTCTGATCAACAATGAATGCTCTCTTCGTGTGTGCACTGAAATCCTGACAAGCGAAAACTAACAGATTTAAAACTACAAGCTAAGCTTTAATCGGTGGGTTGACATTTGTGGTACACACTTAATCCACACATTTGAAAACATTACTGATACAGGTTTTCTATCGATTTGTTATGATGCTAACGGTTGAGATACGTTGTTTGCCTCTGCCTGCCCAACACAGGAAAACTGTAGTTTTGTCTACATTTTATTTTAGATAGTTTGAAGGTTGTTTCCTATCTGGATTGAATCCTGAAGAAACATTGCAAATTAAGCGAATAACAACGTGCGTGCAAGCATACTTAACGCGGCAAATTTTAGTTTGCACAACTCGGTATATGCAATGATTCCAGTTGGAAGAGTTAGACCTGAAAGAATTAGTGAAACGACTAACTAATTTTTGACTAAATATTTGAGTTAGCATGTCTAGAGCGATGATGTTTCATGCGAAGCTAGCTCGATTTCAAAAGATCAGATGATATGTGCTTTGCAGTTTATATATAATTTCAATCACCAACACAGAACTCCTTTCTTTGATAAACTGCAGAGAGTGTAGTAGTATAATTCAATAAAGTTGATTTCGCCGGTTTAACGTACTCTCGAATTTTATATCTTGATTCATAGTAGTTTCAGTTTCCGTAATGGCAAAACCTCTCTATCCGCATAAATGTATAGTATAATTTTTCTAAGCATTTGTGGTACTATGCATTAATTGTTTATGTTTCTTAGCATCACTCTAACGTGTCTGACCTCGCAGTATTACTGGATCCCACAGAATCATAGTTGATAGAACATAGAATATATCATAGAACAGTCTGATATGCATAGGGAAAGTTCACATCGGGACATCAACCAATTCCGTTGTGAACGGTCCTTCGATAGATTTATGTTGCCGTTCACAGTTTGTAATTGGTGTTAAGGCCAGCAAATAATTCATTTTAGTTATACTAAAAAGCAAACACATACACGACCGACTCAAGCTTAGAATTCGGGACGCCGGCATGAAAGATGTTGTCACTCTAGACTTGACCGCGACAAAATTTACATTCATACTTTTAGTGTTTGTGTACGGAACATATAAAACCAGAGACGCCGAATAATTAAAATTTCGGCAGTAGGACAGAAACGAATCTCATAACCGTTTGCATTGACTCGGAAATAGCCGTATACAAACTTTCAACCGTTCCTCTAGGGCTTCTAAGTACTGTATATCTTCACAATTCCTATATATGTAATCTATTGATCACGTACTGTATATTTTCGAACAGTATCTGTTGAGAAGGGTGAATTTTTAATTCCTACACTTCATCTTATAAACCGACAATAAACAGAATATCATGGCTTTTTAGTCACCACCTGTTTGGTCATTTACAGTAATTTCTGATTCGTCGCTATGATAATTTGCGTAAAAATTTCAAACCAACGCAGCACCAGAGGCGGATCAACGTAATGTTTGATGTGGCCTTTACGACAATACACTCAGGGGTGACATTTTTTATCTTCTGACCAAAAAACTAATAAAAACGCTGCCGGCTGTTATATCTCATGTACGTCCGACGCTAGCAGACTACATTTAACGTTAACCTATGTGATATTTTACAATGCAAACTAATATAAAATGTCAGCGTAATATTCTGACAAAGAATGCGAGTCATCAACGTAGACCACTTGTACCCAGCGCAAGAAATCCAAGGGTTGCCTAAATTATAAAAATGTTGGTATAAAATAGCTTTAATACAAAAACTACTACAATCAGAAGACTATGACACGATCTTATGACTGTCGTCCCAAGACCAAATGTAAACAATGGCAACTTAAACAGGAAGGAAGCACTATAGCATTAGTTTGCATACATGAAATAAACTGTGCTTTCTAACGAGAAAATATAAATGACGCATATTTCTTGCTTTGCCGAGTATATAATTTCAGCTGGTTGTAAAGCTTAAAACAAAGCAAGCGTTTATATAGCAAGCGTTCCTTCATAATGCTTCTGCCACATCATTAAAAAGTTGCATTTTCTAAACAGCAACCCCGAATTGTAAGCAATTTATAGGTACTGGCAATGATTTGAGTCATCGCTGGCATTTTTGTCTCATTGTGGTTGAGTATTTGTTTAGGACTACGGGTAAATGTACCTATGTAGTATAGACATAACATTAATTAAGGTAAAATCGCAGTAAACCCTTTTCACGTTGAACACCAAAGCGAAATTACTTACATATCCGGTCAGAAATTATACAAATCCAGATGATCAGTAACTCAATTAAAAAGATAAAAACTAAAATGTGCAAAATCAGAACTAAATTTTAGATTTTAGGCTAGCGTTCATGAGATTAGTTATTGGTTTTTGGTCACTTACGCTACGTAAGTTAGTTAATGTTTTTGTAGCATAGTATATGTATTAAACGTGGATAAACACGGTGAACACATGGTTAGCTATGTTAATTTGACAGTTGCTCGCCAAGACCGTCGACCCAATTAAAACCTTCCCCAATTTAAAACTTATTTGTTTTAAACCGGTTTTGGAAAAGCTGAAATCAATTTCACATGATGTGTAAAGTCGGACTTAATACATTGTGGTTCAACTAAAACTTTCTCATTTTCTATCAAATACACAAAGTGGAATCAGATCAAATTAGTGAACGATGATATGACAGAAACTAGATGAAAATCTCCGTAACGACTAGTGTTAAAAATTCATCTGGTCCGGATAGGTCCACGGCAGACCAGCCATGTTCGGTCTGTACTGCCATTGTGCTTCCGGAGTAGCTGAGTTAAAGAGGACCGTATATGGTCAATAGTAACTCCAATAATACCGTATAAGTGTTAGTAATACCAATTCAAGTAAAAACGAATAAGAATAGGACGCTCTTTCCCATTACCGTGAAAACTGCCGAACTTGAATTTGAACCAACTCCTGGTTTCGGAGGGTGGCTATCCCGTTTCTGCATTGCCACTTTCATTTTTTCAAGTCTAATATCTTGGATTAAAAGTGCTGACACTTTGATTTCTTATAGAATAGCTAGCAGAAACATACATTAAATTAAGATAACGTCTGTTATGTGATATTTTTGTTTATTTGCACCACGTCGGGGGACGCCATGAGTATGAAATGCAGCATACGTAATGATTCAAATTGAAATACAATACACTGCAATAGATATAGAGTTCGCACTCGGAAGCTGGCTAGTTTACGTTATCTTCCAATAAAGTCTACTCTATGTGATCAAATAAATAACGTTACCTGAATATTACCTCAACTTCTCGAATTTAAATACCCGCCATAACGATTCAATATAACTAATTGGTTAGGGTAAGTGACGTTTTTGAAGCCAGTAGCGACAGTTGAATATTATTGCAAATGTCAGACTACAACCAAAGTTGCCATGTAAACTGTAAAAAATATTTCAATATTGCGGCTAAAAACCACAGTCAGAACTTGTTATTGGTTTTGATCTTAGTGTATCATGAAAACAAACGTGTGCCATGAAAAGAAAACGTTAAAATACAGTAAGTGTAATAACTATATTATGCTTGATTTACACAGTTTCTTCCGCTGCTTATACAATTTCGCTGCCGTCCGGACCACAGAAATTGCATCTATGGTAACGGTTGAGGCTAATTACGATGGCGTTGAACTTAATCAGCGATTGAATTTTAATGCATGTCGTCAACACGTGGGTAGTATCGAATAAGAAAGAAGACTAAACATCACACAAATTTCGCTCAATTTTATTCGGTTCAAATGTGGTAAAACGCGTTGACTTCGGCACCTGTTTGGGATTGAATCCTCTAAATAGTTACTGCGAACTCTTCCGAAAGAAAATACACGTAACTATAATTAGCAGAACCACACGAAGTGCGTGGCTTACCAGAAACAAGCTAAGCTAAATACAAAATTTGTAGGCAGTCTTAAACAGATGTTATCTAGTAAACACGCGAATAAAGATTATAGTAAATTTATGATACCATTGACGCAATCCCAGAGTACTACTATTAACAGTTATAATTGTCACTTGAATAAAATAAACATTGTTAAATTAGTAGAAACACTTGTATAAAGCAATATCACATAGTCAATTAATTGCACTGTGCCATTGTTTGCATAGTAAAGCCGGATGCAGCTAAGTTGTTGCAAAGCAAAGCGTCGGGTTTGCGTAATTGCTTTTGCCAAGATTTTGTTAGCTGCCAACCAAATGACAAATGAAATGACTAATTAAAAGCACAGTACGCCAGTAACCAATCGGAGACGAAACCTTGCGCTGGGGCCATTGAATTAACAACACTAAATTTTGCCTAAAATAATTGCAATAGTAGTCCTTGAAGAAAGCGATACAATGATCAAAAGATGACTTACGGGTATAAGTCAATATAGTTCAAATTTTCTGAACCTTTTGCCCAAAATCTTACGAGACAATAAATGGGCCAGACGAAGTGTTGTCCTATTCAACTATCCATACAGCATGAAGATTGGCTGAATTATTCAATAAATGCAACAAGAAATGGTATAAACGATAATCGTCATACTCGTTTCTTTAAATAGTTATAAAAAACCAAATAACACCTTTAGCGATTGCACATTTGTAGATTTTGTATTTGGGGTAAACCAAATTCCTCTGTATTAAAAGTTTACTTGAAAGTAATCACTTCAATAATATTTAATTTTGTCATCACTGGTCCCTCTAAAACCCGACAACAGTTGTTAAAATTCGATGGCGACGCTTGATGCAGCTCAAGCGACTTCACAATTCGGGTACAATTGTACCAAAATTAGCTAGTTGAACTTAGATTAAAACGAGTTTTAGCCGGCCGAAGGTAACATTGAACCTTACTGAATTTTTCATATACTTTATTTTTACAAAGCACTTGATGCATAATGAGATGCACTGGTTTATACTGACCGGCGTCATAACAGATGTAATTATTTTAACATTATCTCTACACCACTCTTAAACGTAGATGTTCATTGGCGGTTAGGGCGGTTGATCAACTTGGGAGAGTCGGACGCCTCTACCACTCTCGGCGCGAAGTACGTCACTGGAATCTGGTCCGACCCACCAATCCCCCTGGTGTTGACGCCCGCCTCCGGAGGCACAGTTATTCCTCCTCGGACGTTGAGCATGTATGTCTCTTAGAGACTACTACAAATCATTGGATTCAAACTGCCCAGACTTTATCGGTCGAGGAGTGCGACTAACTTGATAAGTATGATTCGAATGTCATAATTGCTTACATCAATTATTTTATACCATCGATTTATGCCATCTAGCTTGTTCGAATGATAGAGTACAACATACCATTCTTGACAGCTTGCAGAATTCCCGGCTCGCACCAATTGATGACCGCAAAATATCGTTCGTGTCGTGTAGCTTCTTATTTGCAGTGCTGAAATCGTTTATATTACAACGTCTCTTATGATTTTTTTACTAATTTGCTTGAACTCGTTGCGTACATTTAGTTGTTTTTTCGATCGTGCACCAAATATCATGACGTTATTTATAAAAAGTATTATGTTCCAGAGGATATCACATCATAAGAGTTAATTAGTCCGAAAATTATTCGGAGAAAATTCACTGAAATTTTTGTATGTTTAATGGCAGATTACATATAATTGGTTTTAACTTGGGCACGGCTACCGCGACTGAGATTACTATCCATTTTGAGTTGAAATATTTGCGCGCACATTTGGATCCCGTATTAAAGTATTCCGTGCGGCGTGACAGCTTTATAAATATGTAATGCTATTCCCTCCAAAAGTCGTTGAATCTTGTTTTATTAATGAAAGTAGTTTGGAACAGCTTGGCTATTTGTTTATTTTTTACATATGTAATCCTGCTAAATTTATTAAAAATTTCAATGGCGCACGAAAACCGCAAAAATCTCATTAGTAGATAAAAAATAGGGGTTTAACGCTCACCCTTCCGGGCCCAACCTAGGAAGGCGACGTGGACGAAAATAGGATGCCGCACCAATAATATACCAGGCTACAACGACCTGGCACAAATCCGCGCATGGATATACCTCTCATCTAAAACTCGAAAATATAGTCATATTGCCGCCAGTGTATATAACCTAGCAAAATTCGAAAAGAATGTCAAATACATCCCTTACTTCACCCGTTCCCTGCATAATCTAACAAAAGCCGAAAACATTGTCAAACCCTCGTACTATGACCAAAACTTAATATCTAATAACCAAAAATATGATATTTCTAATAATACATAACGCTTTGTTGATAAGCCGCTGCACCTAATGCTTTTACGTTTTATTTTACATACTGCACCTACTTTGTCTACATTTTTATCCGTGCATTTAATGTGTGTTAATGTTTCATATGTGTATATTTATCCTTTCATATGTATCGCTTGGTATCTTAAGTGTGTGTTGTATATGTCTGTTTTGCTTTAGCTATCTATCTGTGTTTTACATGTGATTTTCATAAACTTCTAAAAAGCTATAAATTATATCATAATATATAAAAAATCAAAAATCAAAACGGTTCTACCGCTGAGCTTGAATTCGGCAGAGCTTTTGACCGAAATTGCGTTCAAAGGCGAAGTAAAAAACAAATCAGTCAAACCTAGACTAGAAGAAGAAAATGTCTTAAAAACAAGAAAGTCTCTAGCAGGCAAGAGAATAAATTGAAAACGTGTGCGGCGTTGACGATCCACATTTTCGAGAAAATTGACTACCCTGTGCAACAAGAATTCATGTCAGCAAGTTAGTTGAAGTAGCTTATGAAACCACTTTACCTAGCAATAATAGCGATGATTCTATTCGATTTAACATTAGTGAAAATGCATATTTATGATTTAATTAATATGGCACAGATATTTGCAAATATTGATATTCAAAGTGTAAAATCAGACGAGAGTCCAATAACTGCTGATCTAAAGCTTACTCCATGTAATATGTTTGGGTACGCACTTGTTCTCTTCGGGTGAGATTAAAATAAATGGTGAGACCATAAGATATAACCAAAAACATTATACATGAATGATGTATGTATTATGTATGTTTCAAATGAGGGTTGATCGACGGAGACAATATTTGACAGATGCAATTTATCAACAAGATGACGTGTTTATGTATGATAACATGATTGACAATATAGGATTTATTAATAGAGCTGCTCATGTCGCAAAATTGTGAAATTTGCCTTCCGGTTTTTACAGATACATAGTCGACACCGAAATATCAACCTGCAAATAGTAAATTAGAATTTAAGTTTTCCCGAAGTTCTTCTTCATCTCTAATGCTCATGTATGATTCAAAATATAAATTTATAGATCGGATAAATGATTTTTAACTGTATGTACCTAAAGTGAAGATCAATGAACCATTACCAAAAGCCTAGATTACCAACATCATATTGGAACAATAACGAGGTTACATTTCCTGTCGTGAGATATAAATTGTAAATGTTGTCGGTGAATAAGAGACTTCAGAATATACACTGGTGTATTTTTGAAGTTACTGTTGCCCGTAGAATATACATTTGAGGGTTACCGAAACGAAATCTATTTATATTTAATATGCCAGACGCTATGTATCTCTTGCGTCCAAAGGCGGTAATTACATGAGATTATTTTACAATGCCTTGTTTTCAGTTAATGGTGGAACCAATAACATGGGACTAAGTAGAGGAGGTTTCATGGAAAGCGCGGGGTACGCAATGTTCTGTATTGACCTAAGAAGAGATCATAATAGTGATTGCAACTATCTTTCTAATTAGCCGGATAGTTAAATTAGACTGTCGACTGATTTTATAAAGGTTTTACCGCAAGCAGTAGTCAATTTTGCAATGAGTAAATTTACTGAGAAATTGAATATTAAGGCTAATAGAGAGAATTATTGGAATAAGCTGTAGAATATTGACTGTGTTCTATGTATTGTATGAATATATTATTTATTATCAGTAAATTAAAACAATAAGAAATAAAAAACTAAAAAATAAAACGGTAGCCACTGCTATGCAGAAAGAAATCTGACTATTCCTTTGGCAGGGAAGAAATAATGTTACAGTGCCAGGCTGTGCCAACCTGGTACATAGTCATGGCGGCATCCTTTTTATTTCCCCTACCCCCTCCCAGGTTGCGGTCTGGAGTGGGAGGGGATAAAACCCCCATTTTCTATCTACTCTTTTTAATATTTGCCTTGCTCTGTTAGGTCAGTGCACAAGGCTTGATTTCCAACCATTTTATCTAACATAGAGTGCGCCGTCCATGAGACATGCCCAATTTAGACAAAATTTAGATTATCCTCAGATAACTCTTTCATGCTTAAAATGACATATTTGATACAACCTACATTATATAGATGTAATAACCGAGTTTTTTGTGGCGTGGGCGTTGGTGAGATCATTGCCATTCGCTCGCTTTGCGAGATTCCTTAATAAACCGGGCAACTGCTCCTAAATAGTGCAGCGATTAGCGTGGGACACAGTCGTTGAAACGATCCAGGTTGAGTTCATCATTGCACCAAAAGTCTGTTCAAGACTAAACGAAACGCACATTGGTTTAAGAACGGAATGGTAATACTATCGTGCGATTGTAAATACTGTAACTTTAAAGGAAATTCGTCATATATACCAATAAATTTTTCGTAATCAGTAACAAATTTTGGGCATAGCGCTCTATAATTAGCGCATATGATCTTTTAACGGTCAGCATTTATCCGCCAATAGTATATCTAAATATCGAAAGAAAACCGAAAACATGAAGTAATAATTAATATGATATATATCATAAGTTGTATATAAGATAAAGGATTACCCCCAAAGAGTCGCGCCTACGTGAACTATATTTACTTCACTGAGTCCCCGCAACCCAGTCCCGTGTGTTGTTCGCGCGCAGAAAGAGTGAGGAATACTTTTATGAATTAAATGGGCAAAATTACAATATTATGAAAATTATATTTGGAAAAATAAAGAAGGTTATGTGGAAAGACTGAGGAGAATTATTAGTAACCCTATGTCGTACCACTGTCCTCCCTCCAAGGCGCGCAGCCTCCCCCGCCGGAACAATTTATCCCTTAAGCCAACGGACCTTGGCTACCTAATATATATTATATTTGTGAGAAATATAACGAATACGTGTTAAATTTACGACGAAAGAGCTATTAGGATGAAAAATATTGATATCGATACGCCATTTCGATGATGATCGGTTTATCATATGAGAATTTAGATTTCGGATATAAGCTTAAAAGGATATATTTTTAAAGTATAAAATGTATAGTTTGATAATCCTGGGTCAGAAGCCGTTACATTTAAAATTTCCATCATTTCAGTTAATAATAAAGTAGGATCAAATATGTACAGTAAGCCATTGAATACAGAGGTCTTACTTTAACAATTGCACATGTAGGTTATTGAATTCTTTCTCGTAATTTGCTGCAATCAAATTATCTTTTTCACTGAAACAAAAACGTCATTTCCACGCGAATATAGATGGCAGTTTTAAATAAATGCAATAATGGAAGACACGCGTTATAGTGATGCAGGTTCAGTTGATACACACTGTGTTCATGTTCAGATTAGATATGCGGTACTAACCTCTGTGGTAGGGGTGCTAAAGAAATCACCCAGTTTGACGAAAGGTGGCTCCTCCTGCCAGTCGTCTAAAATGCGATTCCTTCATTGGTCCAACTCTGATTCCAAGCATTTTCACAGAAAACATACAACAGTCCGATATTGGCGGCGGAAGTTTGCTAACAATGATAATAGAAAAGTAACTACAATACTATCACTATACCTACTATCATTTCTGTCAAAATTCGCACCAAGAGAGCAGCTAACATTTACGGTGTGTTAGTACGGTATATGTGACTAACTAAATAAACTAACCAAAGAATTTATCTTCTGCGAACCTGTCCGTCAAACTACAATAAATCCACGGTAACTAATTCACCAACGTAACATGCTTTTTTAAAAATCTTAGTTATGATAAAATTGCAATAAAGTTTAAATGTTGCTGTTAAACCGCAGTCACAATGGTCTTGATGTTAATGCGTCTTGAAAAAACGTGCGATAGAAATTCATGCAGTCAAATATGTATGTACAGCAATTTATATAAAATATTACCCCAATTCGACAGCATAATTCAAGACGACATTAAGGTTATAGCTAAAAGTATGATTCAACTATAATATTAGTTTACAAAAAAAATGTATTGAACTTATTAGTTAATTTATGGCTTAATTTATTTGTTTATTTGCTTACTTGTTTATATATATTTATTTATATATTTACTGACACATACAAAACAATTGTAAGCTGTATATTTTAAATTAAAATTAAAAAATAAATAAGTAAAAATTAATAAATTTTCTAAGCGGTCAATATATTTGTCAGAAAGGGAGTAAACTCCACTAATATTTGATCAGTCATTATTGAAATTTCAATATTGCGAAAAATCAATTTTTGTTAAAAGATGACGAAATTTAAATACATTACCATATGTAAACTAACCATTAACATATGTTCATTAAAAAGATATTAAGATTTTTTAAGTTTTTTAATTTTTTAAATACTAATCCATTAACATACTGTGTCCCCGCGGTAACAAGAAAGACAGGTAAAAATATAAAAATGACAGGGAAAACAGTGAAAACGAGATGTACTGTCAGAAAAAATAACGTATTCCTTATTTGTAGCAGTATATCCCAGCTGCGACGTGCAGTACGATTTCAAACATCTCAATTTAGTGCTAATATCAAAGCAAACAATGAACTTGGCTATGTTTAGAAGTAATTTTTTGTCCATTTTCCATGGTCGTAGGGTCTAGAGCACTGACGTGCAATGCTCTTCTTATATACCCTATTAATATAGTGTAAATAACCATTGTATACGTAATTTTAGTTCAACTGGTTTTATATTTGTTGGTTATATGCATCATTGTGAAGCAGGGAATTTTGCGTTTTTAGACAGGAAAAATGGAGATTTACACAGGGAAAACAGTGAAAATTGATTTTGGAACTGCCCAGGAACACTGCTCATATAATTTGATTTTCGCTGATTTCAGAAATTTCTGAAAATTGATTTTCACTAATTTACAACAGTATCCACGAAGATTAGTGAAAACTGGAAAAATTTGTCGAACTGCAAATCAATTAACCCATGCAAAATTTTCTATATCACTGTTAAGTAAATATGAAGAGGTCTTAGCTCGAGGCTTTCCAAATTAAATAATTCTAATCTTTCTGCATACGGTAATAAATTTTAATATGTTCAGTAATACATCGTTGAACTCTTTCGGTAATATCAATGTAGGATTGTAAACTAGGTGAGAAAACGTTACTGTGATATTCTGAGATCGGTCGCTCATAATTTTTAAATGCACACAATAATGCTAGCATGTCATTAATGAGAAAACATCGAAATAACGTTAATAATTTTGTAACATTTTGGTGACGGCATTACAATGTAATTTTGGTTGAAGCTTAGAATCTTTTAAAACCCCTAAATCCTTATACCTTTACAGCATTTCAACAGTGTATTGCCTATCTTCTTCTTCTTCTTTTCCTTAAGCCATTATCCCACTTGGAGGCGGGGTCGGCTCTAATGGATCGAGTTCGCCATCTTAGTCTGTCATGAGCTTGGTCGGGATGCAGTTGTGAAGCGGCCAGGTCTGCATGTAGTGTGTCGACCCATCGTTGTTTTGGCCTGCCTTTGGGTCGCTTACCATCCACCTCGATGTTGTATCCGATGTGCGCCAAAGAGACAACGTTGGACCTCAGTACATGTCCGTACCATCGTAGGCGATTTTCGCGCATTTTTTCGCTTATTGGGCAACTCCATAACGTGTGCGGAGGTCAATATTACGGACATGATCGTATCGCGTTATTCCGCTATACCATATCAACATTTTTGTTTCCATGATGGAGAATCTGCTCTCGATTTCTTTTGTGATCGGCCAGCACTCAGAGCCGTGAAGGGCAGCAGGCCGCACGATGCTGCGATATACTTTTGATTTCAGACGGTTTGTGATGTGCCTGTCACAAAGTACACCGGTTGCTGATCGCCATTTGAGCCACGCTGCGTTGGTGCGTGCAGTGCTTTCATGATGTATGCTGCCATCGGCTGATAAAGACGAGCCTAGATATTTGAAATGTTGGGTACGCGGCAGCTCGACACCATTTATGATAATTGATTGCTCGTTATTGTTGTCAGTTGTTAGGTACTCAGTTTTTGACACATTAAGACGTAGGCCATATTGGGCTAGGCGGTCGTGCCATGTCTAAGTTAGTGTTTGTAAGTCATTTCTATCTTTTGTGGCCAAAAGAACGTCGTCAGCATAGAGCTGTGTGTAAGGTGCCGGGCGCTGGATGTCTCGGGTAATTGCGTCCATCACAATTATAAACAACAGCGGTGATAGTGCTGAACCTTGATGAACCCCGACTGTGATTTGTAGCGGACTTGATATTCCAGCGATACTCATCACCCGACTTGTCGGACCTGCGTATAGTAGCCTGACCCACTTGATTAACTCCTTTGGCACTTCGTAGTGCGTACCATATAACTTCGTGTGGAACGCGGTCATAGGCTTTCTCAAGGTCCAAAAAGGATATGTGTAGCGGTAGTTGTTTCTCTCGGTGTTTTTCGATCAGCAGTCTGGCCGCATGGATTGCATCAGGTGTTCCACATCCTTTGACGAAACCGGCCTGGTTGACTGAGATGTTGACAATCTGTCTTAACCTTTTGTCCAGCACGTGTTCGAAAATCTTCATTGTGTGACAGAGAAGTCGAATGGGTCTATAATTTGAGCACTCTGCAGGGTTGCCCTTTCGCTTCCATATCGGTACCGTCGTGCTCTGTTGCCACTCTTGTGGTGTTTTTTGTTCTGCTATTATGCGGTTGAAAAAAGTGGCTAACCACGACGATGGACCCCAAGCCTTTGCTTTCCAGACCTCCGCAGCGATGTCATCTGGCCCTGTTGCTTTGCCCGGTTTCATTTGTTTGATCGTTTCGCTGACTTCATACGGGCTGATCGGCTGTATTGGTCCATAAGTTGCATTGGGTTGCAGCACCGGTGGATGAGGGAACTCCTGAGTTGATATTTCTTGATAATATTCTTGCCATCTTTCTTTGGCACCTTTTTTGTCAACAAGCAAGTTACAGTGTTTATCGTTAATGCAGTGGAACCGCTCAACATCCAAAGACTGCTTATGCCTCCGATTGACCAGGCGAAAGAGATCCCTTTCTCCATCTCTTGTGTCGAAGTTTTTTTATAGAGGTCTTCGTAGTATGAAGCCTTTCTCGATGCGACCACACGTTTTGCAGCTTTTTTGGCATTATTGTATGCTTTCCTGTTACCTGATGTTTCGTCGCGCAGGAAGGCTAGATAGAGCCGTTTCTTCTCGCGTACCTTTGCTTCAACATTTTCTGTCCAAAGCCACGTGTCGCGTTTGATATGGCGTCTGTTTGGTTTTGTGACACCAAGGGATGTCTTTGCGGCATTGTGGATAACTGATTTGGCCGCGTGCCAAGTATCTTCAACCGTAGTTACGTTACGTAGGCGTATTTGAGCAAGAAGAGAGTCGCGCCTATCATAAAATCGCCACCATTTGATACGGTGCGGGCCAGTTCTTTCAATATTGTGTGGCGTTGGAGGTTTTGATACGGAATGTAGCAATGATGAGCTTATGCTGTGTGGCGATTGTTTCGTACGTGATAGCCTTTGTATCGAGAGTTAGCTTTAGGTCACAGCGTTTTACGAGAAAATAGTCCACTTGCGTCGTTGCGTTACCGCTGTAGAATGAAATGAGATACGATGGGCGCTTTTGGAACCATGTGTTGGTTATGTATTGCTTATGTAATAAATATTTTACCATTTTGATTACCGACATGTATATATGATCATTTTTCAACTGATATATTTAGTTGCTACACATTTGACCAAGTTTGAATATAACTAAGGCCTTTTTTAAAGTAAGCTTGGCATGAATTTTACTATTTTCGAAACATCAAAAGATTTTAATGTGATCTTCGAATATTTTAATGTCTATATCAGGTACATTGTCATGTATGTGATTTATATACAGCATAAAAAGCAATGGACCTAAAACGCTCCGTAGTACACCAAATTGAGCAAAACACCTCGTGGTGTTCCAAATGTCGAACCATATTAATTTAACACAGGGGTTATGTCTGATAGAAAAGCCTTAAACCAATGTATTGCAAGGTCCCGAATACCATATAAAATTGTTTTATAACAACTTAGGGTGTGACACTGTACCAAAAGCTTTGCATAATTCTTTGCCAATTACGTCAAATGATCCGCCAGAACCAGTTATTGCTGATCATTTCATTTTAAACTGAATCAACTGTGTACAGGTGGTATTCTTTATTAGAAATCCATGTTGAGATACATGAATTATGTTATTGATAACAAGATGACCCTTTAAAGCATCTGCTACAATGCTTAAAACAACATTGCCACATACTGACGGAAGTAAAGTAGCTCTGTAATTTGGAGGCTCAAAGAGGTCGGCATTTTTAAAGGTAGGAGTAATCGTACCGTGTAGCCACAGTGCTGGCAAGCACCAATTCAAAAAGGATGTTCAAAGATATGTGCAAGCCCATTATTTATACTCGATGTAGCTTTCTTATTAAAAATTGGGTATATTCTTCAGGCCAGTAGATTACTTTATTTTTAAACTTTTAGGATGGTATGAAACTAAGAAAAGAGTGAAAGCTATCCAATTAAACGCATTTTAAAATCATTTTTTTTGTTCAAAAAGTGTAAATTTCCATCGTTATTGACATAAACAGTTTCAAGATTATCAGCCTATATATCAACGAGTATCATTATCAATTACAGTTAATCCTTGGGTATTTTTCAGAATCCCAACATTACCAAGCAGAATTACAGCGCTATTAATATATATAAAAAAGCTCTGCGTTTTATTCGAGTATAAAATTCTGCACTCATAAGGTTTACGAAATTTTAAAACTTTGTTTGAGCAATTTAAAGCTAATATTTGTATTCTGTATAATTATTTACAAGTCGACATTTACCCAGATCCTTTTTTCTTGTTCAGTATCACTTAATATATTTTGGATATTCAAAAAATTTCTCTTACTACTGTGTTTTAGAACAAACAATTTTCATGCTGTCACCTGAATCTTATAAAATATTGCCCGTTTATTTTGTACTGTAAAAACTGTTCTGAGAATACATTCCAATTAAAAGAACTTAAATACTTTTCAATGCCCACAAAATCAACCGTTTGAATAGTCGTACCTCTGAATACTCTTACAATTTTGAGTAATTTTACCTGATAAAACAAGGCTTATTGTAATATGATCTGAATTTGCAAAGCATTCGTCAGCACTAATTTGAGATATATATTTAATGCTGAAATGCAGAAAGTTAGATCCAGTGTGTTTCCCCGTGTTGGTAATTTTACTAACTGATTCAATCCGTTTTCACTAAGTTCAAAACAACGATAATGTGGTGAAAATGCTCCATTAAATTCAGAGTAAACTCAATAAGGTTGAAATCACTCACGATAGTAGTCGGCCATGAAACATCCAAAGGAGTCCTGATATAAGGAGTAATAGCTTCCGTGTATTCAATTGAAGCATATTCATCGTCTTTTAATGTTTGTAAAATATTGTATCTTTTACGTTCTCCATAAATTAAAACACATGAAACCGTCGTAAGAAAACATGTCGAAATTCAGCGAAATTTTCAAATTTCGTGCTTGCTTCTAAATAGACGATTCTACCATTAATTAAGTCAACGAATTTACGAGTTAATACTTGTAGTTTGATGTCCATTGTGGTTGCGGCTTGGCAATTCTAACAGGCCCAGTCTGGACACTTCCTGGACAACTGCTATTTTTCAAATTTCTTTCAAATATCGCTGGCACTATTTAACTCATCAAAATGTTCAGATACACCAATCATTATTATGCAGGATATTGCCATCGTTTTTCAGGTCCTTACAATTGCCAGGCACATTTTTAGCTGCAACATGAGCAAACGAAAGAGTATTGGTTTTATCGGAATTGCAAGAATTTTTGTTATCATTATAACAACGTTTAATAAAATTATTCAAGATGTTGCCATTCAACTTAATTGTTGCTCGATTTTATTAAAATTGTCGGCATCTAATAGTGTTAAAATATCCAAGACGGTATATTTAATATCGGTGTTATCAGGGTATACAGCTTAAGGATTTTGATAATTAATGCAATATTAGGCAGTAGACAACACTGTTTGAAGACATAAATTTCAGGTTTTTAATTTGTTAATTTACTAAGTTGTAATACAGGCGACAAAACAAGGCATTAGTAGAGAAAAATATTTTACATTAACTACATCCAATCACTGTATCATGGTCGGGTTTTATTGAATTATTAAATTGTTAGTTCATTGTTTTTGTACTAGTTGTATGATTTTTTGTCTACTGCATATGTTGGCTATCAAAAGAGGCGGGCGTAACTATGACTAATCAGTCACGATTTATATAATGCTGCACCTGCGTACTGTGTGTAGGGTTTGTTTGTGTGTGCTTTCTACAACAGACTTTGGGGGTTGTTCTCACCACTCGAATTCTGGCTCGCAAGCGAGCTTCACTAGTATAGCTTATGTACCACATATTCACTTTGTACTAATCTAGCCTTCGCAACCAGGAAGATCTAGTAGCCGGTTTATAAACTTTCATTGTAAAATATAAGCTAAAAGAACAAATTCGTTGCAGAACGTTTGTGTTTCGTTTGTTTTATAGGTCCCTTTAAATATTTTAAAAATTATATTTAATTAATTGCAAAATTATGGTTTAATTTCAATGAAATTATGCCCGGAAGCGAAACTCCCAAATACTAAAACTAACAGATGGCAACAACATCCATAATGCGTCATTCACATTAAGACACGTGCACTCGCTGCACACGGATACGCGAGAACCGCAGTGGTCGTTACACTGCAGTTGTTACATTGTAATGACAATGCTATAAGTCGCTACAAGCTTCGTGCAGCAGCTGATATTTCTGAACGATGCTTGTAGCGAGTATATCAATTGTTCAGAAATGTCAGCTGCTGCACGATGCTTGTAGCGAGTGACAACATTGTTATTACAATGTAACGACTAATGCAGTGTAACGACCACTGCGGTTCTCGCGTAACCGTGTGCAGCGAGTGCACGCATCTTAATGTGAATGACGCATAATTGTTGGTGCAAAAACCCGACCATGATACAGTGATTGGATGTAGTTAATGTAAAATATTTTTCTCTACTAATGCCTTGTTTTGTCGCCTGTATTACAACTTAGTAAATTAACAAATTAAAAACCTGAAATTTATGTCTTCAAACAGTGTTGTCTACTGCCTAATATTGCATTAATTATCAAAATCCTTAAGCTGTATACCCTGATAACACCGATATTAAATATACCGTCTTGGATATTTTAACACTATTAGATGCCGACAATTTTAATAAAATCGAGCAACAATTAAGTTGAATGGCAACATCTTGAATAATTTTATTAAACGTTGTTATAATGATAACAAAAATTCTTGCAATTCCGATAAAACCAATACTCTTTCGTTTGCTCATGTTGCAGCTAAAAATGTGCCTGGCAATTGTAAGGACCTGAAAAACGATGGCAATATCCTGCATAATAATGATTGGTGTATCTGAACATTTTGATGAGTTAAATAGTGCCAGCGATATTTGAAAGAAATTTGAAAAATAGCAGTTGTCCAGGAAGTGTCCAGACTGGGCCTGTTAGAATTGCCAAGCCGCAACCACAATGGACATCAAACTACAAGTATTAACTCGTAAATTCGTTGACTTAATTAATGGTAGAATCGTCTATTTAGAAGCAAGCACGAAATTTGAAAATTTCGCTGAATTTCGACATGTTTTCTTACGACGGTTTCATGTGTTTTAATTTATGGAGAACATAAAAGATACAATATTTTACAAACATTAAAAGACGATGAATATGCTTCAATCTGAATACACGGAAGCTATTACTCCTTATATCCGGACTTCTTTTGGATGTTTCATGGCCGACTACTATCGTGTAATGATTTCAACCTTATTGAGTTTACTCTGAATTTAATGGAGCATTTTCACCACATTATCGTTGTTTTGAACTTCGTAGAAACGGATTGAATCAGTTAGTAAAATTACCAACACGGGGAAACACACTGGATCTAACTTTCTGCATTTCAGCATTAAATATATATCTCAAATTAGTGCTGACGAATGCTTTGCAAATTCAGATCATGTTGCAATAAGCCTTGTTTTATCAGGTAAAATTACTGAAAATTGCTTAGAGTATTCAGAGGTACGACTATTTGAACGGTTGATTTTGTGGGCATTGAAAAGTATTTAAGTTCTTTTAATTGGAATGTATTCTCAGAACAGTTTTTACAAGTACAAAATAAACGGGCAATATTTTATAAGATTTCAGGTGACAGCATGAAAATTGTTTGTTCTAAAACACAGTCATTAAGAGAAATTTTTTGAATATCCAAAATATATTAAGTGATACTGAACAAGAAAAAAGGATCTGGGTAAATGTCGACTTGTAAATAATTATACAGAATACAAATATTAGCTTTAAATTGCTAAAACAAACTTTAAAAATTTAGTAAACCTTATGAGTGCAGAATTTTATACTAGAATAAAACGCAGAGCTTTTTTATATATATTAATAGCGCTGTAATTCTGCTTGGTAATGTTGGGATTCTGAAAAATACCCAAGGGTAAATTGTAATTGATAATGATACTCGTTGATATATAGGCTGATAATCTTGAAACTGTTTATGTCAATAACGATGGAAATTTACACTTTTTGAACAAAAAAAATGATTTTAAAATGCGTTTAATTGGATAGCTTTCACTCTTTTCTTAGTTTCATACCATCCTAAAAGTTTTAAAAATAAAGTAATCTACTGGCCTGAAGAATATACCCAATTTTTAATAAGAAAGCTACATCGAGTATAAATAATGGGCTTGCACATATCTTTGAACATCCTTTTTGAATTGGTGCTTGCCAGCACTGTGGCTACACGGTACGATTACTCCTTTACCTTTAAAAATGCCGACCTCTTTGAGCCTCCAAATTACAGAGCTACTTTACTTTCGTCAGTATGTGGCAATGTTGTTTTAAGCATTGTAGCAGATGCTTTAAAGGGTCATCTTATTATTAAATAATTAATTCATGTATCTCAACATGGATTTCTAATAAAGAATACCACCTGTACACAGTTGATTCAGTTTTAAAATGAAATGATCAGCAATAACTGGTTCTGGCGGATCATTTGACGTAATTGGCAAACCATTATGCAAAGCTTTTGGTACAGTGTCACACCCTAAGTTGTTATGAAACAATTTTATATGGTATTCGGGACCTTGCAATACATTGGTTTAAGGCTTTTCTATCAGACATAACCCCTGTGTTAAATTAATATGGTTCGACATTTGGAACACCACGAGGTGTTTTGCTCAATTTGGTGTACTACGGAGCGTTTTAGGTCCATTGCTTTTTATGCTGTATATAAATCACATACATGACGATGTACCTGATATAGACATTAAAATATTCGAAGATCACATTAAAATCTTTTGATGTTTCGAAAATAGTAAAATTCATGCCAAGCTTACTTTAAAAAAGGCCTTAGTTATATTCAAACTTGGTCAAATGTGTAGCAACTAAATATATCAGTTGAAAAATGATCATATATACATGTCGGTAATCAAAATGGTAAAATATTTATTACATAAGCAATACAT
>JASANE010022371.1:0-26167 GCA_030248225.1 Trileptium ribeirensis | reverse complement strand
TTGTCGTTCAGTTACGTATTTCTATCCCAAGACACATTATACACGGTAGTTGCAAATAATATAAAAGCAATGCATTTTGATCGGAGTACATTATCACATGATAATGCGCTTTGGGAAAAGAGGAAGAGTTTAGTGACATCGTTGTTAACGAACCGAGCTTAGTTGTGAATAGAGCTAGCACGGTCGCTAGAGGAACTTGGTTTGTTGGTCACATATGTCTCTGTTAATTATCGGTCATTTTTGGGCTATGAGTCAGCAGCTATAGGAGCTGTTCGTTGTTGGCGTACCTACCATAGTGTATGCAAATATCAAACTTCATACCAGAAGTATCGTGATTTGTTAGTCAGTGTGTTGCTATTTGTGATGGTCCAATTGGGATCGTGATTCTACACTTGTGGGACTTCAGCCATAACTTTAAGCCATGAGTAATAATAAAATGTCGGCGTTAGAACACGACAAGTGCCGTTAGTCACATAACAGGTCAATGAACCGATTTCAGATTTGGCGTTAAAGTTATTCGGGACCAAAATGGCGGAAACAAGATAGTGATTCGATATTCTTATGTTCTTACACGAACTAGGTAGAAACGTAATCTAATCGAACAGACGTGAAACTAATAACGTTCTAAAAGCAACATGTGAATGCAAAAAAGTCAATTCTTTTTCAGACGTTTATACATTACTTTTATTTTCATTCTTTTTTCAATATCCGTTGCGCTAAATACGGGCGGAATATTTTGGCGATTATGAGCAAAATTATAAAATTATGAGGAAATATTTTCGACAATGATAAAAATTATGCCGAAAAATTAAGGAACATGGAGAATCTTTGATTGCATCTCTGCCTTACCTTTCCCCGCCGCACCCCACCTCCATCCGCCCAACTCTTGTCGAAATCACATGTCTATCGCACTAAACTGACGGATCATGAGCAGCAATGATTTGCTCTGAATTGAAAGCCAAATTATTTTAAACTTTATAGTAGTAAAGTCAAAATTGAGTTTATACATACTAAACAAACCAAGTTTATATTCACTTATATCGAGTGAAAACTATTCGTGTTCAAAATCTAGATACTTCAAGATTTTTAGCGAGTTCTGACATTAAGTTTGTCTGTGGTTACGCGATTTTTACGAATTTAGGTTTTTTAACATTACAAGCAGAAATCTAACCGCAAAAAATTATGTTTGTTAGTTCCACAAATAAGTAAATTGTTTATCTCTGGTCATTGGACGTTGCGGCTATAAGAGCTTTACAAGCAAAATTCAATTTTGATCTTTTACTTCTCAGCATTTAAAACATTTACTCACATCTAAATGTTTTCGCTAAATAGATAAGGTTTCAAACTGATTAGTTATATGTAAAGTATTGCGATTCTAACCAGTTACTGTTATATTTTCAAATCGCTTTCACATTTCTGTAATCTAAAGTATAGGTATCGAAGGTATGTCGATTTAGGGGTAGATGGTCGGCGGGAGTGGTCTTCGTTGGGAGGAGTGGTGTAGACCAGGGGATAAATTTTTTAATTTTTCGGAACTCCAAATTTTGCCCTATTTTGCTAAAGGTTTCATAATTTTTGCTAATTTGCGATAAATTTCTCCTAATTTCCGCTATTTTTTGCCAATTCTAACGCAATTTTTGTCTATTTTCACATGGTTGTTGCGTATTTTTGCTAAAATTTCCCACGCGCCATTGGGGCGCAGGGAGTGCGGGAGCGGGGGGCGGGAGCTTTGGCTTGGGAGGTTCAATCTTTATGGGGATAACTGCACTACTCCCATTGATGCCTATGCACCACATCATAAAAGATAACATACTTTCGTTATGGAAACACTGCGTTGTATCACTGTTCGCATTGCAAAGCCAAGGGATGAACTCGTATAAAAATATGATGTGTGATTTGGTAAGACAGAAGTGAACAAAAATTCGACACACAACATAGATAAATACTTGTGGTTGTTAACTATCTATGCTGCCGATATCTTTTTAGGAATTTCAGGGTTTTCAGACATTACCATTTGAAAATTAGTCCTCTGACCGCTCTAAAAATACCGACATATATTAAAAGTTTTCGACACTCCTCTAAATGTTCCATTTCTTTAAGTGAAGTATCATATTACAGAAATATATTACAAATATTGTCGTATATATCTCAGAAATACAACACTAGGACTATATAAATTTATAGGACTCGGTGGAGGCATGTAAAATGACACATATGAAATTTATAGCAATGTTTAGCTGTGGACGTACAGTGTTTGGGACAAGGCAGTGGTCCCCTTTTGTTGCCGGTGCCCTTGTCTTATTCCCTTGTTTCTGTGCAAACAACTATGAATTGCTTTTGCCTTTCGTTTTCGTCTCTTGTCTCCTATTGTCGCGAACGTTGCCCTTGTGTTAACGTGGATTCTCTGCATTCTTGTTCAGCCTAGTTGCCTTCTCTGTAGCTTGCCCGTCTTTCTGAGAAGAATATATGTTTTCAAAGAATATTCCGTCGCCAAATTCTCGGAAGTTTGACAGATATTACTGCCAGCTATTGCTATGCTTAAAAGCCTTTTGTAAAACTTCGTTAAATCACTAATCCTATTGTTGCAACTAACAATTAAGCTTATTGTCTTTTTGTCACAGCCGTCAGGCTGTGACATTGCTTTCACCTTCTGTCAGAGTGTGCATTAAAGCTTTAATTGCACTGCACTACACGTATCTCTTATAGTCATAAAAGTTTTTTCAGATCCGGCCGCTGGAGTCTGCATGCTAGGCAAAAATGGCATGTAGCAAACGTCTCGGATTTGTTGACTACAATTGACGGGGAAACATTTAGGAATTCGATGTATTGATGGCATCGAAAATTATATTATCAACTTTACCAGGTCTGAATTCATGGGGATTTGAGATTTAATTTTAGATGGGAGACAACGTATTACCAGTATAGATAGAGGATTGTCGTTTCTTCCTTAAAAATGGTGCAAGTGAAAATTTATAGATGGTTAGAACTCGTTTAGTATTTCTATCGCATGATAGTCAATACATAGGATTCTTGCTATTTTATAGACAGCATATTCGCAAACGCTGAAGTCAAATGATTTGACATGTTTCAAAAACCATATATTATGCTGAACCGTCGTAAAGTTTATATTTAAATAATTATATGTAGTCCAGGCGCAATAAATTCTATTGTTAATAGTAATATGACTGCTGTGACATTCTTCCTTTAAGAAGAAAACTTTTTCGTTTTCAAACGCAAAGTTCTTGACACATAGTATGTGTTTCCGACAGGGTAGCTTGTTCATATCAACCATCTCAATAATTACCTTAGGAATGAATAGAATAAAATAGAGAAGATACTTACTTATTTAGTCTGTCACCAACCCATACCGACTTATGTAGCTTTCTATATCCGAGCTAGGTAGAATTACCTTCCCTAGGTCAGATGGATTAAGCGTTCCTGTTAGTTAATCGTAGTTAGTAGAATGATTTTTAAGGTACGTGTCGTCTGCTGACAGCCAATCAATCGTTTGTTTTGATTTATTAAATACTCATTGTTTCATCGTTTATTAAACCAGATATTTTACTGAAATATCGTCGATGAAAAAGGATTTTGTATTTTTTTGTCGGGCGAAAAATAAGTTAATATATTTTATGTTGAAATATAATCAAAAAAGGCTGAAGACAGCAGTATCAGCCTATGAATTTGAGTTTATCCACAAAATATGACGGATAGAAATTACAAATACTCGAAGACGCCGTACGAATAATTATTGCTTGACATTGCCTCTTTCTAAACTCAACGATGATAACGCACTATCCTTCACCTGCGTTTGTGTTTTTCTTAATTGACTTAAGGTTATCTTTTCTGATGGAAATTTGTTTTTTGTAGGTGGCTTGATATCACTCAGCTTTAAGTTTAACGACACCACCTGTTTGCGGTTCCATTTTAATGCAATTTTTATAAGAAGGGTTATAATTATAAAAATCACTGGGTAACCTGTTACATCGACAGCAGTTAGGGTTACGGGATTTTTGTTAAGAAATCGCTGAGTGAGTGGCAGCTTAGAGCAAGAGGCAGAATTAGAATCATTTTATTTAATAAAAATAACAATTCCATCCAGTGATGACCTATAGTTGGTACGCTAACGGTATTAATTGTGAAAAATAAGCTTACACTATCACTGTACCGAATAAACGCGAATCCATGGAATTGAAACAACACAGGGACAAACTAACACTAACAAAATATTGGTTTTGTAACATTACCCAGGTTCTCAGTTTTGGTTCCACGTAGTCTGTATGTGGTTAAAGGCATCAAGGTATCTGGTATAGATGCTGGCTCAGTAAATAATTGTTAAAATACTGACAGCTAATTTTAAAGATGGTTTGTTTTCGCCATCATTATGCTGTGGCATTTTTTGATTTTTCTCCGGTTCTGCGTTATACGTAGCACAGAGTATGACTTTGTACAGTTTTCCCCTGATGAACATGACAAGTAGAATTTACTAAGCTAACTAAATTCTAAACATGTTAGCGCATATAATATTTTCAATAATAGTATCTAAATAGTCTTTTCGGTTAGCACTTAAATAATATTTTGCTAAAAACTTGGAAGATTGTTAATGAAGCGCATAACTTATTTGCTGACTTCAAGCATTTAACGATTATCGATAATGTATCGCTAGCATCTTTTGAATGATGACGCTAAAGAATCTTTAAGAAGTCATTATTTGAATGTTCCAAATGAGTGTCATATAGACTCTTGGTGTACATATGCATATGTTATTGCTTACAAACCATCCTGGTGATGTGAGTTCTGCGCCAAAATTTCGGACGTAAGTCCGAGCTACCCTGCGAAAAAGATGGTGAGGGGCAGGGGCCTGTACATGATGTCCGACCCATAAAGGGCAGAACCGATGTCATCGGGTTACATCAGAGTGCTGGGAAGTGACAAACTCTTAATAGTGTACTTTTGCTATTACCAATAGTCGATGATAGTCGACTCTTCTGAAACAGGAGACAACTGTTGGACTTTTTGTTGTTTTCGTTTGCGCCACGTCGCGGTCGTTTTCGCCCTTTAGTTCTCTTTTCAGGATTCTAACCCACTTGGTAGGTCATAAGCATTATCCACCCCTATGTTTTCGGTCTTTCCATTTGTAGCCCACCAGGTTCTCGGACCACAGAATCTCTACAACTGCCATGTTGTTGGACAACTAATTCTTACCTCCACCAGGTTCATCGGCTATTATGTTCTTGATCATTAACTTCAGACTTCTACACCACGTTTTTGATCACTAACCGATACCCTTACCAGGTTGTTGAAGCATTATTCCGTACCTCAACCATTTTCTTGACCTTTAACTTCAGACTCCTCAAGTTCTTGTGAGATTCGACCATTTTTGAATTTGTTTACCCCACAGTAACCTAAGGGTCCGAAGTTAGTGGTCGAAAACATGGCGAGTGCGTGGAATAATTGCCCAAGAACCAGGTTGGAATACATGTAGTGGTACAAGAACCTAGTGGGGTATAAATCTAGTGGTACAAGCTGACGGGGTGCAACGAGGTGGTCCAAGAATATGACGGGACATGAATTTTTAGTGGTCTAAGGACATGGTGGAGTTCACGCTAACAACAAATTTATTCAAAGTAAACCCGTTGCGTGACATCAAAAATTTTAGTTTTCTTTAATCATGACTTTACGATAATAAACAGCAGTTAATTATCAAAACCACTTGCAAGTTTCAGCCGAATAAATTAAGAATGTTTAATTATTATGTACACTAATCATTCAGAATAAATACATTAATTGGCGTAATGCGTGCTCCCAATTAAGGTGTGGACGCAATGGTTGTCTGTTTTTCAATATCGCAATTCTGTCCGTGCAAAAAATCGAGTTCACAATTCTGCAATCCGTAGCCACAGTTTAGCAACGTTAAAGAAGGTGCTCATGATGTACGAAAGAAATTTGCGAAAGCAAATAAGTAACATTCCCCACTTCTCACAGTTGTTCGCGTTGCCCAAATGAATTGAACAGCTGGGTTTGCGGTATATGAGTGTGGGACAGGATGTCATAAAAACGCTGTTACGAATCGGTTTTCTAATGAAGTTTGCGAGTAGATTGAAATTTAATTTCAGAAATAGTAACCTCAAAAACGCTCCTGTATCGCAAATAGTTACAAGATATGGAATAATAGTGATTGCTGCACGCTAATTCGTTTTGTGGTAATACAACCATCCAGATGTGTTTACGCAACTATAATGGTGTTACTCGTCGGATTATAATTTTAACACTCTAATAGATAGGTTTCAAATACGATACATGTATATTTAGTTAAGTTCCTTTGCTTACGATTTGTGGAATTTTATTTATGTATGACTTGTAACCATAGAAATCTAAATTTACTAATGTTCTCAATTTTCTCAATTTATTCATGAACATCTAATTACATAATTTATTTTTGTTTAAATTTTTGATATTGTAGTTTGGGTACAGATTTTGACTCATCACTGGTCTCCAGAACTTTAGACATGATTTCTGTAGCTTGGCTTGGTTTATCTAAATCGATTGAAAATACTTCGTAATGCTAGTAACGGAATAGCTTTGGCGACATGATCTCTGTTGCGCAATTAAAACTATGAATATCGTATTATTTTCATTTTTACAATCCTATTTTTGGCCACTCCTGTGCTAAGCTTTGTCGCAACGCAGTCTGAAAACATGTTTTCATGTATTACTATTTGCTAAAAAATTCCAGTAGCTTTTATAGAGCAAAATATGGACTGTAATATAAATAACAAGCGATGAACTAATAATGATAGTCGTATATTAACGAAAAACTGTTTTGAATTTTCAAGATATTCGGATAAAATTAGATTGCGAAATTCATAGCTTCGTTAAGCAGACGGCAGCTATGTCTAGATCTATATGTTCTGATTACACCCACACTACACCTGACGCCTCCTCCGTTATATGATTGCTTGAATTATTTCATTTGCAAAATGCTGTAGGTACTAAACAAAATGGTTCGCTTTAAAAACCGGTATTACAAAACCGATATTGTCTATTAAGTTTGGCTTTGAGAGCAACTCATTACTCAATAGCAGTCCTTTAGCACTCAGTATTCTAAAGCTGTGTTACATCAAACTATACTTCAAACGTACCATATCTGTGTAAGTGGTGATGGTATCTCACTTTATGATGTTTTATCTACTGTTTATAAAAATTGAAGTTGCGTCGTCGTGTAGATTGTATGTGTTGTGGTTTTTATTATCGGTGCCATGCATTTACGGTGAGTTAAAAGCAATGCCAACATGTGTGTATATATAGATATATGTCGTGTATGTTTACACTTTGTGTGTAAATGTGCCTATGCCTGCTAATTTGTAATGTTGATGTATCCATAGCTGAAATATGAATAGTGGGTGAGCTACCTTGTGATGCATTGGAATTTTGTATATATGTGTAATATCATGTGTCTGTAAGCTTACGTGTGCTTGAGCAATATATTATCTCTGATTTAGAATATGGTATTATATGTTGGAAACATTGGTGCAGCTTTCAGGAGCATTCGTAAGACTTAGCTAAGAGTAAGGGAGTTTAAAGGAAGAAGTAGAATTAAAAGATATTTGCGTGACTTAGGGCATAAGCTGGAAACATATCGGATTTGAGTGTAGGCTGCCTTAAGAATTAGGCTTACATTAGCGGATATGGGTATATATTTTTGCTGGAATTTTGGCAGAAGCATTAAATTATGTTTATACTTAACGATTCTCAGAATTTTATAAAACGCGTTCTCTTACGACAAAAATTCACGTAGATTTAAGAGGAAATATTTGGGGAGTGGAACAAGAGTAAATCTTGAAACACTTGCTGTGTATTTTAGAACACTTTAGAAATTAATAGGAAAAAATTTGGGAGTAAAACTTAGCTTGGGTGTTGAAGCGGTTGCATAGTTAGCTCGGGCCTCAGGAGGTAATGTACAGTGGTACTAAACACCCCTATAACCACGTGGGTTACAGTGTAATTGGCACTTTGCGTATCAACGGCGGATTGAATTAAAATGAATGGCCGTTCCAATAGTCTAGTCTAATCCAAAAACATAACTTTTATCTTCTTAATCTATTAGGCATATTCACTGCCAAATGTTAGTTCCCGGGGATATACAAATTCTGTACACATAGTGTTAAAATATGACTTTGCAAAATAATTTTTTAGATGATTCATTTAATGTAGACTGTACCCCAAATACAGTTGTCCATTGATCATATACATACAATAGATGATATAACAAGTGTTATATTATTTGCACCTAAGGAAAAGAACCCAGGACAGAGTGACTATGGATTTTAGGAAACAAAAT
Source organism: Trileptium ribeirensis (assembly GCA_030248225.1). Taxonomy (NCBI): domain Eukaryota; kingdom Metazoa; phylum Nematoda; class Enoplea; order Enoplida; family Thoracostomopsidae; genus Trileptium; species Trileptium ribeirensis. The sequence continues at coordinate 17,826 of JASANE010022371.1, read as the reverse complement.
GATCAAAATGTGGCCTAACACTGTTTTATAGTTTGAAAGAAATCGTTTCTTGTTGATTAACAGATCTATGAATACCCAGGGTTCACAGATTTTCACGAAAATCAACATAATCAATTTGTCAATTAGTGCGTTGTCTAAAATTTTTAGATTTTTTTACTTATATTCTTGTGCGGTAAGCTTTGAGATGTGTTGTAAGAACTTCTCTTCCTCATATAATGTGCAGTTTTGGCAGATGAGGCGCATCTGGCTGATTGTTTTCCATACTTTAACAATGTTTCCCAATTGTTTGGGCGACGCAGATATTCGTATGTGCTCATTTTTAAGCGGACTACCCATAAAAATTCAGTCTTCTTACATCACTCAACTTAGCGTCATTTGTAGCAGATTGTTGTAAAAAAATTGCTTTCTATTTAATGACATAGATAATGCAGATAATGCTACAGCAGTAAGGGCAACTTAGTAGCAAAATTAAATTCACGGTAGTAGCAATTTTCTGCAGTTAATTTATTTTTAACTCCGCTAATGTTTAATGCTTAAAATATAAACAAGCCGACGCAGTTTTGCTAGTATCAACGGACGCTCAAGTGAACGCGAAATAGCCGGAAAATGATACTGATAAATACCGAATTTAATGTTAAAATAAAGAATACAAGATTAGTAAAACGAAAATGTGCCGAAAGGCGAGTGTCGAAATCCAAACTACCGTAGCAAGGAAGTAGTAAAACGTACCGTACCGTAAATAACTACGAAATTAAACGGCTGGCAAAATATAATACCCGATGTTATTATAAACACAACTAAATTCTTGGTTCTAATGCTTCGGTAATCTCTGACTCTGTTTAAATATATATTGTCGCAAAAATAATTAAATCTAGTACTATTGCGGGATTTGGAGCTGTATGATCAGTCGCATTGGAGACACGTTTTGATCGAAGGTTATCTTTGCAGCGACAAGGTTATTTTCGTGATAACCCTTGTAAAACTTGTAAATGTAACATTTATTTCTCCACATAACGTCTAATGATTGAGTGATAAGATGGTTTTTAACACAATAATACAAAATTATATGGATGTTGTCGGTTATGGGCTCGATAAAATGAGCAACAACTTTCAACCTATCGATTACTTTAGTTTAATTATGCATAATTTACACCACGAATAAGTTATGAAAATATATTCTTAGTTGTTGGGACTTAGCTTATTTCTGGCTATCGGTAAGGAGTAACAGATGACAGGTCAGTGTTCGACACCATGTAGGTTTCCATTTACCGCTTTGAGACAGGTTTAGTATGTCAAAAATTATTAAAAAAGCTTTTCGACGCCTTGCCTAAAGGTCGAAGTTTAGAGTTAAACAGTTTTCTGCAGTCCAACTATTACAGTGTTGAGGGATTGGTTTAATGCATAATAATTAATTTATTGCTGAATTTCTAAAATGTGTTTACAATTTGTCTTGACTGCGACATGTCTAAAATTTGAATCTCCAACTTCAAATTTAATTCTCCCGTACTGTTATGGTGACAAACTCATAATATATGGTATTTATAACCCTTTTATATGCTAGGAAATGCAAAATTGGTTTGTTTTATCGCTGTCTGTATATTAGAAACTAATGTACTGAAAATAAATATAGGTTTTCTGTCGCTTAACCCTTTTTACGCTGCATCCAACTTTTTTATATGTGACTCTAGAAATTCTTTAATAAACTGCAGCTAAAGTGATATCTTTGTCTCAGAATCTTGTAGAAATTTAATAATAAGACGTTATGGCCCAACTTCGAACTTATATTTTATATTTTTATCGAAGCTATTCAAGATAGTGAGAAACCATTCATTGTTATAGTATCCACCGTTTATTTTACATTATCTCACAATTATCTTCATATTTAGTTACAGATCGGAATACTTTATTTCTGTTTAAGACATGTTGTACCACTATATCAATTGTTTTAAAATATACATAAATATATATAAATAAAATGATAATTCAATGTAAATACATTCAAATTGTGGAGATGTAAATATGATCATATATAAATAGATTAGACTGAGAGTAAAATATAAAAACGATATATATATTTAAGAATAATGCATGAAAACACGAAAATAGAAAATATACGTAACTGTATACAATACAATAAAATTTATTTAAATAGATGTAAGTATGGTAAAAGATATGAACACCTGCAAATAGGTCAACAATATTTCCGAACGCCAGTACTAACAGGTATATAATGCTGAGCATACACGGATATATATGTACACCTATTTTGTACTACTGTGCACTGCTTTTACACCTATGTTTGCTTTTACGCCTATTTTCTATAGGTACGCAAGTTCCACTATTTTGTACCCCTATGTGTGCCTACATACCCTTATTTGTGCATCCATGAGTACGCATTTACCCCGTATCTTGTAGCCCCATGGTTAGGCGTGAATCCATATTTTTGTTTTGCACTCTATGTGCTGGTACGCATTATATTTATATTTACTTACATAAATTTTATTCTATATGCACGCATTTACGTACATTTTCTACAATATTTCCGTGTATTTCATGCATTTTTATTAAATGTATAAATTGCTTATAAAATTTACTGCCAAATTCTGATCTATATATAAGATCATATTTACATCTTCCCATATTTGAATGTATTTACATACATTCTCATTTTATTTTCATAATATATTGTTTAACAATCGAAAGTGTGCAATGTTATTGTCAGTGTGAAGGAACCGTCGGCTTCATCGGTGGCAGATCGAATGTCGAAGAAAAGCTCAACAAACGTCAACAACATCGTCAAGCAATGAAGGATTCGGTAGAATTCATTAAGAAAATGAAAAAAGACAGACATGTCACTACGCATAGTATAAATTTTGTTTATTGTATCTTAATATATTTATGTTGTATAATCGTGACATTGTAAATTTATTCAATAAAAAATAAAAGCATAACAGTTCTCATTAAGCTATCTGATAATTCTATTGACAGGGAAGAAGTGATTTTAAAAAGAGGAATCACAAAGTTTTTAATTCAGTCGTATATTTTCATTCAGTCGGTTGCAATTCTATTCTGGTCAATGCTTATGAAGAAAAGATACAATGTCAAATAGCCACGACCATTTAACGCGACAAGACAATCGAGTTTTACATTTCAAGTTATTATATAAAGTCGTTCGATGGAGTCGCTGAATACATACTTTGAGTTGTTACGCGGGTATGCGACTATTCAGTTCATACGTGGTAGGGAAAGTATCAGTTGGTACGTCAATATGGAAGGAAACGAGCGTACTGACTAAAGATATTGTATTTGCTACATTATGTACGGTATTTTGATGCAGATATTTATATTTGACTAAAACAAATTAAAAGAACTTCATGGCAGTTTACAGCCTGACGAGGCCCGTGGTACGACCGAAGTGTTTTTATTATCAGTATTCATCTCAGATTTCCGTAGTTATATTAACAGCCTTTATCTCGCAATAAGAGTGTTTATATACGTACGTGTGTAAGTTTGTGTGTGCATATGTGTATACATATATTTGTATATAGTTCCGTACAATATGTCTTTGTGTACGTAAGGTTGACATATTGCTATACATATATACATGTGCCTCAGACATATATACTTATACATATATACATATACAATTCACTTTCACTACAAAGGTATTCTCATATGTATGCGTGGATATTCATATATATTTGTATGTACGCCATATAATATATGTATATTTATGTGCATGTATAGCAGATCTATATACCTATAGATATATACATATAATCAATAACAATCCTTAACTCACCATCGTCAATCCCAGGGGGTACACCAACATTTTTCATCTACAATTATTTTCTAATTTTATTCCCGTTCCAGCTAAAGATAGGGTCCACTGGGACTTGAGCTATGAGGCTTCCGCATGCGCAGCAGACGTGCTCACCATTGCAAGTAGAAATAAAACGAGGAGTAGATTTTTAATTTCTTATCTATACCGAGTTCCCTAAAACACAAGAAAAGCATTTTGAGCCATCGATAAGACCGATCCAACGATCCGTTGGAGATTTATGACGATTACAATCTATATGGGAAGTATTTACTCAGACATGTGATCTTAATTAATTGATATAAGGCACTACTGTCTACGGTATTTGGGAAAACTATCACACATTTTTCAAACGTAATATCACGGTCATGACTTTTCACCCTAGAATTTCGTAATAATGAAAAAGAAGTAAAAAATCTTAGATATTTAAATATTTGGCTTTTCAAATAATACCTAAATTAACGTAACATTTTCAAAACAACTTAAAATGATCTAGATTTTCTTGGAAAAGCATTGAAATTCAATGTAAATATTTTTGAATTATGCCTGTTGGTTATGACACTTTTCAGTGTGAAAATAAATGAACGTAAAATTAACCCAAAATTTATAATTTATATCGAATGTTTTTTGCAGTATAACCATATTTCTAATATTACTAACCCCAATTCTTCTGTAAACTGGGACCTGCAACTAGGGTCCATTAGTTACCTTTTACTGCAGTATAAGTTGGAATGTCGCCTATGTAGATAAGCCCATTATTGATTTCCGCGAGTTTGTGAATCATTTATATGCACGACTGTACCTACCACATAATGATTCTGGAACTATATTACGAATTTGTGTGCATGAAGATTCGAGGACAATGCGTGACTATAAAGGGCCTAAATAGTTCAAAATTTGAAACAAATAATGTTTAGAGTCGATTGATAATTATGAATTCTATAAAGCAGCAAAACAATTCACCATCGTATTGTACTTTACGTTGTAACATCGCAAAAAGGCAGGGTGTAGCTGGGGTGTACGAACCTGCAATTTTTCCTTTGTTTTATATGATTTAGGCCATATAATATTGACATCGATGTAATGCTAGAAAATACGAAAAACAAACATCTACGACCAGTTGAGATTCGGTCTCCCTGCGTGGAAAACTACTTCAGATTTGGTCATTGAAATATTTAAACTGCAGATATTGTTGTTATCTTTATAGTGAACACTTCAATAGAAAGGCGCCATATCTAGTCAAACAGCAGGAGGAAATTCCCAAAATTTAAACTACTACCAAAAATAGTGCAAGAAAAAAGTCTATCTATTCCGTAGCAGGCAGGAGATGGATAATGTGCCTTTAGAGTTAGTCTTGACAAGTGTACTTATGAATGTGTTTTAAAGGTTTCAATTTAAATCTTCGGTTATATTCTGACTAATCAGCCTAGCGATCACAAAGCACCATCTAGTTTTTATTTAACACTGTGTATAATAAAATATTGTTTGTTTATAGATCCAGTTCAAACGATTCCGCTTAAATTGTTGAACGTTTAATATTATTATGAACCAAAACACACTATTTTTCTCCTGCAAAGCCAGTAAACATGCATAGATCAGCTAATATTTTGACATGTATTTTCAGTTAAGCTACGTATATTTTAGTGAAGGTAGCAGCTGGTCTTTTAAAATAATAATTAGATTTTAAATTTGCTGCTGGTTGTGACGTGGTTTGCTAAAGTTCGGTTTTGCAGTTTATAAATTTATGTGCTAACCCATATGGAATAATGGGTAAGTTATTGTATTTATAAAGAATTAATTAAAAATTCTGTGCATTTGATTTGCAAAAATCATGAAGATAGAGTCGGATTCAATGGTAAAGAGCTTTATAGATTTTTGTTTGCTTTGGGTCATTTCATTGCTGTACTTTGCTGTATATGTTTTTCAATACATCGAGCGATGAATTATGGATTGAAAATGTTTTAGTTATAGATGGTCTACTTTGTAACCGAGAGGGAGTATGTGTAAGCGAAAAACCAAAATTAGTAGGTTTTGATCGCTGTAGAAAAAACTATTGGGTACTTGCAATTTATAAGCACCTACAAATTTTCAAAGTACTGTTTAAAGTTACTGTATTATGCCACGGGCACTTATAAAATTACTGGATCCTTTACATTTTGCATCACCCAGTAATTTTTAAATTTGTAGGTTCTATATAGCACTTATACACCCTTCAGCAATAAAGTGGATGATCTATTATTTGCAATTAATACTATGTAACGATGACAATATTCGGTCAATCAGTGTTGATTATGAAAAATTTAGAAACTGTGTTCGATGCTTATAAATAGTGGCATGAAAATCTGTAACTTTCATGTTTAAAGTTTGATAAAATGAGGATGCCTTTCACATGTATTCTTGTGTGATATTTTAGTTTCCTATAAAGTATTCAAAATTCCAGTAAAATTCACAGAATATGATTTTTCCGATAATGAACAGTATGTGCTTTTGACGGGGTTGGTGTCACACATAACTATTTTATAATATGTCAAGACCTTGAATGAAGGTTCAGTATATGTAGCCGAATGTGCGTTAAACCATGTAGCAGGTAAATTTATTATGTCTGAACTGCTACTATAAGATGAGACGACACAGATTGATTAAATTTCACGCCGTTGCAAATTGAGGTGTCGGAGTAAAAGGACCCCGATTAAGAGTAACATTGTTGGCCAAACGAATAGATTCCACTCGAAATATTAAAACGAATCGAATCGAACCAGCTATTCTCATCTCAAAATGACTTAATTGATTTGACATAAGGTAGGTGGTTTTAAAGATGGAATTTTCGTTCATAAATTGGAAAGCCTAATACGAGATTGTACTACATTATTTTTGGGTTATCTAAACTAATTCAAAGAGAGTGGATTTACCTGGAATTTTAACCAATAAATCTGAAGGAAAATTTACGTTTTTAAACTGCAGCAGAACCCGGATTCGAAATCATTTTCGAGGCAAGTTAATATCTACTAAATAAAATCGTGATCGGCCAAATTAAAGCAATTTTTTTTATCAGCAAGCCGATCCAGTTCTGGTCGCTTTATATTTGGAAGAATCCAAAACTATTTCGGCGGGCACCAAAATAAAACGATTTACATTTAAACGTCTGAAACGAATTTTAAAAATTTCACTGCTCTCATTTTACAGTAGATCTCTATCAATTTAAATAATAGTTTGTTTGTGACGTTATCGCGTCCTGTTTAACTCCCGAATAGAACGTAGTACCAACGCAAGCGCTTATTTGCCAATGCAATGGCATTTGATAGTCGCATTTTTGTTTACATTGGTAGTCGCGCAGCTATTCTACGCATGTAGCTGCCGTCATTTTTGCTGTGAATTTCGTTGAAACAGAACGTTCTCGGACAATGAAGCCACTTTTGGCACTTGAATTGCTTACGCGGATGGTATAATACTTTCTGCAACAGCGAATTTTGGTAGCTATGTCGAGTCTTGCAGGGTTACCGAAGTCATCGCGATAAATCAGTTTCTGGCGTAAGCGCAAAATTAATTGCTTAATATATCAGTTTATAATTCGTAGACTTTAGGTTATAGTGTGACCGTATTGCATCTCATTTGGTTTTCTCAATTCCAAGATCGCGCAAACTTATTTGCCAAATTTAGACATTCGCATCTGTCCTTCGTATGCTGCAGCAGTGCGTGAATCTGGATTATTTATGGCAATGATCTACGGTGTGTAATATGCATTATTTGCTTCATTTTTCTGTAGTGTCAAAACCTGTCTGTCCATATTCGACAACTTGTGGCAAGTGTATATATTATATAGAGTCATTTCAATTTTTAGCGTGCGTGTTAAATCAGCGTGTGTATTACTGCAGGATGTTAGCATGTGCAACGCATACAATTTATAATACATTATTAGCTATGGCAACAGTTCGATTTTGTCTTTATTCAGCGAGAAATTGTAATTTTCGTAGTAGAAAGTTGTTTTGAGTTTGTGAATCTCGTAGTGTCAATTTGTCTTATTTATGCACAATTGAGTAGTGTATTCGAGTAGTGAGTTTCAGGCTTCAAGTTTCCTGCGGGCCAGGGTAGGTTGTTCTTTCGGTACCGCGAAAGAATTAAAGCTTTAAGTTGCACTATGATTAACCCCAGACCCCACTCAGCCGAACAAAGTTAATTTCAACTTTGATCAAACTGAGGAGGGCTGGAGATCGATGTTGAACTGAAAGGCACAGTAAAATGCAAGAGAGGCTGACGTTAGTGGTTGGCTTCTTAAGCTTTTCACGCCAAAATTAAATTGTGTGCGGTACTATGTGTGATAAAACCAAGCCCGTGTCAGCAATCGAATCCAGGTTGCACGATTGAAAGCGATGTACACAAACCAATGAGTTATCTAGCACCTGCCGGTCTGTTCCTTAAGGTATCTCGTAAAGCGAGCAAATAACAACGCAGTTGCCAACAAACATAGAACACAAAAAATTCAACGCAACATTTCGCAATGTTGGGTAGGTCGATTTGGTGCCAGGGTGCATGAGAGTATTCCAGACTCATAAAAGATCTTTCAAGCTGCAGATTGTGATAATTTGATAATTTATAAAGCACAATATTGAAAAATTTTAATGTATAAAATATGTCTTTGGGATATGCGTTAGATGGGTTGATCTTTTGATATAGTTAATATGGACTGTGAGTCAAGCTATTCGACATGCATAATTTTTACTTTCTTGTTTTAGTCTGGAACATCTGAATGTCGACAAAGGTGGTGTTAGAAGTTGGCATCCACTACGTGAAATCTTGCCCTCTAACCACTCATCTTTTAGACATTTGTTTCGTTATTAATGGGGTTTGAATAGTCATACGAACGACACTTTATTGAGTACCCCAAGCGTTACATGTTGGTCTAAATGTCGAGTTTGGCGACCCGCGCGCAGACAAGCGGCAGTTGGCAGAATGATATATAAAAATATATTCACATGCTTTCAGAGTAATCAGTCAAAACGATTTAACATCACGTTATTTATGTCTAACTGATTTTTAAGCTTTTTTCGATATCTATATCATGTAGTTAGAGCAAAAATAAGCACAAGAGACTATGATAGAAGCTGCATAGGCTCATGTGTCTGAAGTGTGAACCGGCAGATTCGGTCCGACGTGGAAATCACATTTGAAAGTAAAAATTAAACTTAAGTCAGGCAATGCAAACGTAGAGCAGTTAGTGTTGTGGGAAAAACTCTGAGTGTTCCATCGTTTTAGATTATATCGCCCCGGATATATTATCAAAATTTGATTACTGGATTTTTTATTTTCACAATTACGGAATTTCTATTTTCAGGTTTCTAATATGTACCAATACCAGTTCATTTTAAAACGTTGGTAACACAATAAGTGAATTCGGCTCGTGGCGTAATTACATCAGAGTTACATTTTACAATTGTGTAATTGAGGATTTTGAACGAAATTGTGGCTTGTTATTACATATATATTTCACAGTTTTAACAAGTTGTATGTCATATAGCTTATTTTATCTCTAATTCTGAGTGTTGAATAAATTTATCGAAACGTAACAACGCAGCTATATTGAGTATCAATTTACAAAATGAGTACATCAGCATTGTTGCTTGAATAGTTGAGGCATTATTGCTTATTGCTTACCGCTTATTGCGCATTTAAGGATTCGCAGTGTGCAAGTACAATGATGGAATAATTGCTCTACAAAATGAGATCAATTATACCCATATACCTGGGCAGTTGCGCAGATATTGGCGGTTTGGCGTATTATAGGTGCTACGGGCCCAGTCATAAGCAAGCACGTTTTGAGCCAACTCTGTAGCGTAGATAATGGCGGCAAACGCACGCCATATTCAGCTATGTAAATGATCAATTACCCTACAAAATGAGATCAATAACGCTCATATATGATTGCAGTTATATTTTTGTTTTCGTGAATTTCGGGTCCTATTGGCTCATTAAAAAACCATAGCGTAAAAGAAGAAAGAAGCGCAACCTTGTAGAGTAATGGAGGAAAAATCGCTTTTCTAGGTGAGCTCAAAGCATGCACATACTGAGATATTGCTGTATTGGTATATTTTGAGTCTGACCGGCCCGTTTTAAAACCCCGTTTAACCCAAGTCTACTTCCTGACTGAGCCATGTACTACACCATTATATACAGAATCCTTATATCTTATATATCTTATATATCTTATAGACCTATTTTCTCTAAAAATGAACTCTACTTGATTAAGATATCTGGGTTGTCGGGTTGTCGAGATACAATAAATAAAGCAATCTTTCGTGACACTTTCGTCACTCGACATGAGCTCTGTCGATCCGGTTTTTCGGGGAAATATGTTTTATTTCACTACTATTCGGCTGTAAGTATTCCTCGGTTCACCCTTTTTACTCAGTACGCTCAGAATTCATGTAATTTATGATTAGTGTTGTATTTGACATAAATATTTAAATACAAAGAAGTGGGTTATTGAGGACTAAAGATCACTTCAAGCTCTCGGAAACTACAGCATGATGTGCAAATATGCCTCCATATGTTAAAAGAATGTTAGATTTGATTTTATTTATATAGATTTTGTTCTGAAGCTCATTTATCTAGAATCGAATCTATCTAAATAAATGTAGGTAGAATCAGGTCAAGTTAATTTAAATCCAAATTTCTAGGATTCATTTTAATAGAACTTGTTCGATCTTCTAAACAACAGAGTGGTCTTAAATAAACTTTACCTTCGAGGAATGAAATAAGTACACTTAATTCTACAAAAACACAACAAATACTATTCAATTTTCTTTAAGGTGACAGCTTTAATAGTAGGATTGCTTCTGTTTAAAACTGATAGTACTGTAGCATATATAATTGCCATCTTGCCGAACACATGTTACGGTAATTGTTGCACAGTAGTTAGAATAAATGCAGTTACATCATTGTTTGATTTTTCTACAGACACTACGTCATTCGAACCTACATCCTAAATTAGCTCAAACTTGACAATTTCGGCTTTATTCTTGGGGCTTGCGTCGAAAGTCAAGAGTAAAAACACTGAGCTGTTAAATTTTCTCGAAAAGCAATTCTAGTATTTTAGATTTATGTAGGACAAATTCTGTGCGCAGTAGGCAAATGTCACAGTGATAAATCGTACAATTCGGCTATTTTGAATTAATTTATGATTTCTAACCATACACTGAAAATTACATTGCCCCATACTTTATTTCCCCCAAAAGTATGCAAAAACAAAAATATTAAGAAATAAAAATGGCCCGATATAACTGTATCCTCCCTTCTTTTGCCAATAAATGACAAAACCTCCTATTGCACCAATCTGACAAATATAGAATTCAACCGAAACTCTATTTCAATCTTAAGGCACAGTCTGATCAAAGTCGAAGGCAAACTTTTTGTAATACATAGTTTGCTCTAATACTTTCAAACGGCTGCTAAAGAGTTTAATTCTTAATGACTCTTTTTTTGAAATTAAAATCTTCAACAGATAGCTATAAGGAACAAAAATCGCTGATGCTGAGTTCACAGGCGGAAGTAAAATCAGACAACATTGCAAAACCAGTAGTACATTTTACATGAAAGCATATAGATCATATACATCTTGTTTATCTTGGCTTTGCAAGAACAGTACTAACCATTCTGTAGAATTTTGGGTGCAATGCACTCACCAGGTGACTTAGTTTTCGCATCATCACTGTTAGTTTAGCAACACTTATTTGGATTAATTTCCATGGGCCTTCTTGTTGTACCGTAAGTGTCGACCTTATCATGACGTTTTTCTATTCAACGCAAATTATGTATATAAATTAACTGCTCTTGCAACCTCAATGATTCTAATAGTGTTTTCATGCATGGAGTTTTTAACAAATTTATATTGAGGGCAGATAACGAAGTATGTATAGAAAATAAGGTTACTCTGAATTCTTTGATAACCGTGTCGTTTTATATTTGTACTGGTATGAACGTTGGCGCTTCGCGAGCGAGCGATAGTGGTTTAACATGGTCATGAAAGCAATAACGAGCAGACATGAGATTTCAAGCTAACCTACCTTTTTCTAAGCGGTATTGACAAACTAAATAATTTCATGGCTACTGCTCTTGGTTCTAGTCAGTGAAGTCGAGTCAACTATAACGAACGTCCTCGTCGGCAATGGCAATTTGATGATAGGCGCGGATCAGATCCACCTTCGAAAAGCACGTCTTCTCTGCGAGGGACACTGTAAAGTCCTGAATATGAGGGATCGGGTAACCTTCAGGAACCGTCGAATTATTGAGGGCCCTGTAGTCACCGCATGGTCGACAATCGCCGTTTTTCTAGGGGTCATATGGAGAGGCGACGAAAAGCAACTCGAGGATGGACGGATAATGCCAAGCTCCAGCATATGGACGAATTCTTCCTTTGCTGCTTTCAACTTCAGGGTGGAGACATTGCGACCGGCAATGAACTGGAGGGTCCTTGGTTTCGATGTGATGATGCACATCATGTTGTGCTTTCAACAAAAAGTAAAATTTTTTGGACGATTCTTGAGCGCTACACAAGTTAATTGCATAAGAAAATGGATAGGAAATATGGGCAATGCGTCAAACTCACCTTTAGACTTTAACCTTTCCAAGAAAGTTAGCATGTTCATTGAACAGTGTACCTTACGGCTCATTAGGCTGTTGACCTGAAAAACCTCAAACATACCAAATAGGCACGTAAGCGAACCGCGAATTTATGTCGAAACACCCTGACGCAACGATACGCGCGTATACTATGCTAATCGGTCTATTTAGACTGACTTTCAGGTCTTAATGTGGTTTATATAGGTCTTGATTTAGAGAAAGTCGAAATTTCAGCTGGGTTACATTACTATATATGGACAGAAAATATCAAAACAAATATATTTATGTGCTAGTACGAGATCTGGCGCTATTCATAAATTACAATCATTCCTCGCATCGCTTATTGAAGTTCTCTATCAGAAAATAAAAATTACTTTTGGTCAGCTGCTGTGATACCCGTCAGCCATCCATTAAACGACTGATAGTTTTAAGCCGTCAACAGGCTGGCCGAAAATTATAAAACCAATGGGCAAAAGTCCAGCTGTTAACACTTCCCGGTCGCTAACTGCCGGGGTCGCTAACTGACGGCTGTTAAAAAGCCTCCGGCAGATCTTTAAGAATTGTCTGCTGTTAGCGGTTAAGGGCCGTTGGTAACTTCTAATGTTCTATAAGTTTACTGCTGTATAGCAAGTGAGCTAAGCTAGACTACCTACAGTTTTTATGTTATCACGATTAATCAACACAGAACACTTTTGTTCCTATAGCACTTATAGGTTCTTAAAAGCACATACGGTTTTGGCGCCCCCGGGCACCTCCAGTGGTAATGTGATCTGTCAGGAGATAGTGGTGGTGGTGGGGGGACGTTTGGCGCCGCATTGATGTTATTTTCCCCGTGAGCATGTATGATTATGTTTGATTAGCCGACGTGATCGCCGTGCATATCGGTCCATACTAAAAGTAATGAACGAAAAAATGCCTGCTCTGCTGTTGGCCGCGGTGGTTTTGTAGAGATCACGCAATGTACTAACTGCTTAGTGAGAACGTCAATTCGCTGGTTGAATAATGTCAATAAATACAAATGGCTCATAGTGTAGTGGTTAGCACGTCTGGTGCTCATGCAAAAGGTTCGACGTTCGATTCCAGCTGAACCCATTCTTTAGCTTGAGCGGAATTAAATATTAACAACAAATATGACTTATAGTCAACACTACAATTATTTAGATTATCTATGGGCCACCAAATTATCTTCATTGTGAGTTGGTATTTACAAAGTGTGATATGAACTAAAAGGAATTGAAACTATATTCACCGTAAAATTTAAGATTTAACAGTTGTAGAATTTCTGAATAGAAGACACAGTTGAAACTGGCGATGGAATTTGTTTGAATAGTAGTTTGAAAACGTTTCCGAAATATTTACATGAATACAGATAGAGCATTTCACATTTGCTTAGGGTATTTTATGAACAAATATATATATTTAAAGTGGAACGGGTTTATAGAAACGTGCGGAAATATATTTAGGATTAAAGCCATACATTCAGAATAATGCGCAAATTTTATACTCGTATTTGCGAGTTTTTCTCCAAAAGCAGTATTTTTACCAAAATTAAAGTAAATATTTTCGCCGTCGGGTTTAAACAACGTAATAGCATCCATTAATTGTTCCTTTGCTGCATCGTAACCTTTGAGTAAATTAAACAAATGTTGTAAAATGTTTATGATTTCTTTAGTGGTTGAACAAACTAAAAAGACGCATGGAATATCATATGAAGAGTCATCCAAACCGTATTTTCAAGACCGTCGTGATTTTGTAACGGTTTTGTTAGTCCTAACCGCAAAATTCAGGTAACTGGCTTTCTGCCAAATTCGCAAGTTTATTGCTGTTAATTACTGTCTACTCACTCTAAATTATTAAAACTAGAATATATGCAGGGTTTAACCCTCTTTGGGAAATTCGAATTACAGTTCAAATAACACGCAATGTAACGCAGGATAAGATTCTTGAAATGTAGCCGAGTGGTCTAACTCGCTAACCCATACTACCAGTCAGCAGGTGCGTGTTCAACCCAGCTGGCGCATGAATTTTTGCATTTGGGGTTATTTTTTGTTCCAAGCGAATAAAACTGCTCCTAACATATAAAATCATAAGTGGAGTAACACGGCACTAAAGAAAATGTGAAGTCTTTGCTATATCGTTGATTCTGTTGATGTGAATTGATAAACGACGAATATATATGCCAAAATCCAGACCATGCAGGTTTACAAGTATTAACTAGAAGAACTATAAAAGCACAGATCACAATATAACAGGTTTCGGGTTGAAAATATGACCCCAAAATTGTAAAAATCCAACGTGAATGGTCTAGACCTGGACCCAATCTACTGAAGATAAAAGTCCCGCGCTCAGTTATAAAAATTAATGCTCGTTTGGAACGTTGTGTGCCAGTTTTAACTATTGTGTTTTATAATCGCAAATATAGTATTTCATTCGTAGCCTATTTCATTTTTAGGGGCCAGACATTATAAGTTCGAAAAAATAACAGCTTAGAGTGTGGGGTCGGGGGGCGGCAAGCCCACCAACTAAGGCTCAGGCTAAGTACATGGCTCACATAGGGACCTAACCTTAGGCTAAGACTAAGGCTTAGGCTTAGTATATCAGAATGGCATAGCATGCATTTCACTTCCGCCCCTAAGGGTTACATTGGCCCCTACGTAACATAATGATTGTGCAGCTGAACAAAATAAATGAAGCCAACTGAGCTGTTGTAACCCACGCCAATTCGTACTGAGTACCCACGCCAATTCGTACTGAGTATAATGTCAATAAATATCTCTAGTTGTAGTAAGTTCACCGTATTGCAATAACATCAAACAGCTTCTTCGAAATCTATTGCACAAACGTACTGTGTTATCTGTTTTGAGTCGTTGTAGAACACATCAGCCTATTCATTGCATATATTGCAATATCCGTCCTTATGAATATTTTGATGAATATACGGTAAATTCTATGTAGATACGGTTGTTCTGAAAATATTTTTCGTACATAGTAACGGCGCTTAGTCAAATCAATCTAAAATTTTGTTTGTTAACGTTAGGTTGTTTACCAGGTTCCTATACAAAGCCTTATACTACGCAAACATATTGCGTTATCGACTGTTTGTAAAATGATAGCGAAAAATAATGACCTATTGATAAGCAAAGGAAATTTTGTGATTGGGCTAAATAATAATATCATGGATTTTTAAAACTGTTGCTTCAAACAAGAACGGCGATTAATTCCAAACTCGATTTAGAACAGGAATGTAAATTTATAAATAGATATTGGGATACTGAAGATATACTATTAGATTTTTAGACTTTATTAAAACCATCATTTATATTGCTAGTGTGAGCCCATCGTGTGTTTTGGCAAGGCGTCTTACTGAGCTCCGCATATGGTTTCGCTCATATGATATTATTACTTCTGATGACCCTGCCGAGAACCCACATTTGTTATAACAGGCACTGTTTTGCTTCGCTGTAGAATACATTAGTGCATTGTATATATGGTAAATACGGTAAATTCAATGCACTGTTGTGTTTGCAATATGTTGTTATTCGTAGATGATAACAGTATTCCGTGAATTTAGTCTAAAATAGTATTTTATAAAGTGACGTTGTTTACCATATTCTGGGCTCTATAGTGCGCTTTATGCTACGCAAAGATTAACTTCTATCCGTACATATCAATTCTTTAATTACTATTATACTGTAAATTCAATACAATATTGTGTTTATGATATTGTAAGGGCCACAGTTTTTCAAAAAACCCGCATATTTACGTGCACGCTCAGCCTTCGTACTCGATCTGTGTTACTTTAACTACGCTCGTTTCAATCGTATTGCCTGCCAGCGCTGAGTTTATCAACTTAGAGTGTTTTTTTCAGAAATTGCTGTTACTGGGACTACTGGAAGCCGCAGTAGCTTTATTGTTGAATGTTATGCTGTTTAACGTGCCTCCCTGCTATTTTGTTCCATCATGTCAACGATCGGATCCTGTAGCGTTCATGCGAGGGAATGTAGTCGTGTCGCGTCTCGGGATGAAGCTCGTAGCGAGCTGGACAACGTTCATCTACATCTGCGCCTGTTTCCTTGGGTCAAAGAGTTGCACCCTGCCTTCGTTCGTTTTTCTTGACTCCTTTTAATTGAGAAAGTAAGGTGTACTGTTTTCATGCTCTCCTTCTCACTCAATTACTCTGCCCATTAGATTCGCTTTTGGCTGCGCGAGGGTCATTGCCATGTTTCGTTTGAAATTCGGCATAACGCGTGCCTGTGCTTGTTACATTTACGATAGATAGTATGCGACTGTATTCTGTATTATAAGCAGTATTTTGTCTTTATTAGATTTGCGTTGTCATTTTGTTGTATAATCTATCATGAAACGGTTACAAGGTTTTGTGTGATGCCGACTAATCAACATTTAACTCAAGTTCGATATTACGCTCTATTTTAATAGGTATATTATTAGGGACGGTTTCTGCAGTCGGAAACATCCGATGGTGCATCCGGTATTGTTTCATGGTTACGCAGAGAGTTTTAGTGGCGGAATTGGCGCCAAAGCCACGTCTTTCCTGTGTTTTGTGCAAAGAACCAATCGTTGCGACATAATTTGCGAGTTTGCGAACCTTTTGAGCAATTTTTGTAGGAATAGGTGCAAACATAACGTTACGAAGGACCCCGTTACGCGTAAGCCGGGTAATCAATGTAAAGGTCGCGAACGCAGTGTTAGATCTCGCTGAATGCTACATTTTTGTCGGTTTTACTTGTTTTCGTATAGTTTGTTTAGAAACTATATCCGTATTGTGGTCTGGAGTTATCGGCTTCAAGGCTTTCCATTCGTAATAGGCACCTAATCACGATGAGTCGGTTAATGTTTTAGCCGGTCTACTTTGACCATGCATGATCGAAATTAATATATATAATAAAATTCTGCACTTAATGGCGTTATATTCTTTGCAGTATTGCATAACCGCAATGATTTATGACCCCACGGTTTGAAATTGTGGCGTCGAAGCTTTATTAGTTTCGGTTTCCGTTATCTAAAGTTTTGCGGTTCACTAATTTACTGTCATTTTAAAAACCGGCTCGAAAATTGTGTCTTTCTGGCGTTATAAAATTTATTACGATCTAGATTGCGATCTAGTTTTGGTGACTCGTTACCTGAGTTGTCTTGGTTGTATTTATGGTCTTGGCGTTGTAAATACTTATGCGCCCCATGGAGCCGCATTCCCCCTACGCACCGCACTCTCCTTAACTGAGGCGCCATCTCTCCTTTGCGGCGGACGCCGCACCCCACCCCCGAAGCACCTCACCGTCTTCTCCAGAGGCGCCACACCCTCTTGGAGCCGCGCTCCACTCTGAATCCGCCGCCCACTCCCCATGAGGCGCCGTATCCGACGCCCCACCCCCAAG